>OMKY01222276.1:0-10211 GCA_900302395.1 Bregmaceros cantori
AGAGTCTGAACTAACCTTGGCAATGGCTGAGTTCAGCTATTGCCGACGTTGTAGTTCCTCTATTCACAGCTCCTCCACGAGGGACGGCTTTCTTGGTGTCAGGAAGTGGTTGACGGACCGCACGCGGTGGGGATGGCCGCGGGGCCGCTTGATCAGGCGAAAGGCGCCGTGGAGTTGGAGCGGCTCTCGGGACGAGAGCCAGGTCGGGAGGGGGCAGTGTAGTGAATGCTCGCGCGGTGCATTCTGGGCCGGCACCGTTGGCGGTCCTCCACTGGCCAACACGCCTGCTTAAATAGAGTCCGAACTAACCTTGGCAATGGCTGAGTTCAGCTATTGCCTTTCGTTACAATACGTTGCTTGAGGAGGGGTACAAGTACGATCTGGTTGATGCTTGGCAAGTAGCCAGGCTCGCCTCTTGTCGACCGTCATCCAGACGTGCCAGGTTACACTTGCCCGCTCCTCCGAGTGGAGGCGCCCCAACCATTACATTGGTGGGATTGGCCGCTCGGTCAGATGGTGGGGTCCGTGGACGAGGAATGCGATAGAGATTCGGCTCCCGTGGACGGTAGCCTTGTGGGAGGGGGCAGTGTAATGAATGGAGCCGCCGCGAGGCATTCTGGGATTGAAACCATGAGTAACTGTCGCTTGCGGAGGGGTACGATTTGGATAGTGCTTGGCAAGTAGCCAGGCTAGCCTCTTGTTGAATGCTATCCAGGCGTGCCTGCTCCTCTGAGTGGAGGCGCCCCAAGCATTACAATATGAAACATTTCAGCAAGGGACGTCACAAAACACCAACGCATCATCCACGCATCGCACATCGCTATGCAAGCGTCTAGCGGTGTGCGACGCGTGGATGATGCGTTGGTTCAGGCTCGCCAGGCTAGGGAAGACTGCACCAGAGGACTTATCTAGAAAGCATTACAGAGAATGCACTTCCATCTGTAGCCGAGAAAGCTGGCCATTCTACTCCAGTACCATTCATGTTCAGACTCGGTCTCAAACAGCCATTTTGAGACACGTAATTGGCACCCAATAAGTACATGCAGAGTGAACTAGAATGCACACACAGCAACAGTCTAATAAAGAGAGCACACAGATATGAGAATCAAGCCCATTTTATTTTTCATGGTCTTCAATTTCCACCAAATAAAACCAAGTTTTTCAGAACAAATAAAAAGTAACCTAATCAACTGTCGCATAGAGACAATAGGAGAAAATAAAGCGAATGTTTTTGCTTAGAAGTGCATTCGTTCAGCTGCGTTTAAGGAGCAGTGCACCAGTGCCGTGTATGGAAAGTAGATGTCCAAATACCGGCGTCACGACCATACCTAGAATGAGGACGACACTGATTTCAATATTGCGTCATTCCGAGGTTTTCTTGCAATTTTGGCAGCGCTACATTAACGCCCTGTGTCTTTTATTTTCCAGCCAGCTGGTCGTACAGCTTGGGCACGTAGCTGTCCCACTGCGCCTGATAGCAGGAGCCGGCCACGGGCGCCGCCAGACCGTATCTCTGGCGGAAACTCTTGATCTTGAACTTGCCGCGGTTGTCACCGCTGCGGTTCGTCAGGACCGGCTCGGAGCACTGCAGCGTTCCGGGCTGCTCGTACACTAGCCACACATAGCGGTGGAGGCCTGGAAGAGACAACAACAATGCCATTAGATGAGATATTCGTCTTCACACAACTGTTCAGTAAAATTAAAAGCAACCTTTCGGATATTCAGACAGAATAATAGACATTCTCTGGACTCCAGTCTCAGCGTGGAATTTTCATCAATTGATTGGGGGGAAAAAAAACGAACACTCCGATGTCATAGGTGGTACTTATGTTATACCCTAGACCGATAGAAGAACATAAGTAATTTCTATGCAGGGCTCTGAACCAGTTCGACGAACAAAAATGGAAAACAAACAGAATTTTGTGGGAATTTACGATGAGTGGAAACGGAAAAAGATTTTTTTTCATCAGTTTCTGTTCCGGAACATTATGAAATCCACAAAACCGGTTAAACATTTTTTTCGTTCTCTAATCTCTACATATTTTAACATATCCTATGTCTGGGAGACTATTTCCGGTTGTGGGTCAAGCCATCTGGGGCTCAATCTTGTGGACAGACGAGAAAGCGAATGTTATGGTGTTTTAAACCCGGTTTACATGTTAATACAGTTGCAGTGAAGTTTGAAAGTCCACCAACTATATTTTGTATAAACTATATCTAAACGTAACATTGCACAATATAAGGAACTTTAAGAATGAATGAAAGTTTTGCGTTCCGAACCGGTTCAGGACCGTTTTTTTTTTTTGGCGGAACGGTTCCGAGAATCAAAACGTTAAACATAAGCCTGCCTGAACCCTTCGAAATGGAACGTTTAAAAACATGTATGTATGTGTGACAAAATTAAGTATCTTAAGATACTTTTTCATTTTCAATTTCATCCGTTACCATATAAACATACCTTTAGAGCTGCAACTAACGATTATTTTGATAATCGATTAATCGGCCATCTTTTCTGACGATTAATCTGTTAGTTTTTCTTTGAAATCGGAACATTTGTATTTTCCGAACAAATGTCTTTTTTGCGCTCTATTCTGAGCTTTATTCAGGATTGGGCAAAGATGTCGGGGAGGGAAGCGAATCCACGATTCTGCGTGCCACACATATGTCATTTGTGTGCTTTGCAGTGTACTCACTCTTAACAGACTGGGCTACATAATTGTAGTGATTAACCTGAAACATTGTTGATGTTGCAAACGTTGAACAAAATATTCAACACATTTAAGCAAAGGAGTGACCAAACAAGGAAACGATTAATCGATTACCAAATGAGTTGTCGATTAATTCAATAATCGATTATCATCGATTAATCAGTTGCAGCTCTACATACCTTTTCTTCAAAATTCAAATGCCTTGTTTGATTATTAGTCATTTTAAAATCGGTTCATCATGGGGTAGCGTGGGTCAATTGGAGCAGTACCTGTGCCTTTGGGTGGTCCAGAACCAACGTAGTCCGACATGACCTGACCCGTGGATACATCGTTGCCCTTCATGTTTACCACCAAGAAGTGATGCCACTCCCTGAACAGAAAATCAAATCATTAATTAATAGAAAATACAAAATTCACATCCAATAAAAAATGTAAATCAAAACAAAACTAAATTAAAATTAAACTAGAAGCAGTCGGAGATTGCAAACCTGCACAGTATTGGTACAAAAAAAAAAAATAGTACTTCAAATGCTAGCAGTATGTGTGGCAACCAGGGGTTTGAACCAATATTTTTCCCCACTCGGTTCGTTCCGAGCAGAAACAGAATTATAACGTTTCCGGTAGGGCTGCACGGTTTTGCCCAAAAATTAAAATTGTGTTTTTTCCACCTTTGCGATTAATCACAGTTTTTAAGTTGCGGTTTTATTAGAGCTCCATGATTAATAAATTGCATAGACACATAAAAAAACACATAAATGCAATGCAAACACTTTATTAACATATTTTATGCACATATTTTCAGAGGCAAGTGCAGCGCATCGAGTTGCCTAACATTTTTGAGGAAGTAAAAAATATCTATTCAAATCAAATCTATTATAAATGAGAAAAGCAGCAATATTCTCCTCCAATTCTCTTCCTCAGATTCTTCCAGACCCATCTTACTAAAAAACAATTTTGAAAAATAAAGAAGTATATGAAAAAGAAATGTAAGTTGAATAAAATAAAATGCATCTCAAATGCACACCATATTCTCAATATGTAAAAACCGGCATGAACTAGGTTTTTTAATACAGCATAATAAATATATAATTGGACAACAATAATATTAACCAACCGGATATTTTCGGTTCGTTGCCTTGCTGTATAATTAACCAAGGGTTTGTATTCATCCTTTAGAACAGATTGCGTCAGCGCCGCGCTGCTCTTTTGTGTGAAATCACAAGGCCTCAAATGTGGTTGGAATCGCGCTAAGTGACAGGGTGGCCGCGTTATGTTTGAAATGGCAGCGATCCTCCGCGAGTGTTGCCCACACTTTCAGACGTGTGGGCAACACTCGCTATTGATCACCCTTTTAAATGAAATATTATTAAATGTTTACGAAGCCGTACACAGAGCAGGGCAGAGGGAGGGAGGGACAGAGAGAGAAAGAAAGAGAGACACCGGGGGAGGGGGCGGAAAGAAAACGCGCGTCAACCTATGTTTAACAAAACGAACAAATGCACAAGACAGACAGCAATAACACACACACACATATACACAGAATTACGGTAAGTGCGGCGATGCACTTACAGGCAGCAGCGTGCATGGGGAGTTTTTTTTATAAAGACAGGAGACAAGAAACTGCGATTAAAACCGCACCTCTCGCGGTGTAATAGCCGCAATGGGGCGCATCGCGGTTACCCAATTTTTGCGGTTTATCGTTCAGCCTTAATTTCCGGTTATGAGTTCCATCAAATGAATTGACGTTCCCGTACCGGTTAGAACAAAAAAATATTGTTCCCGGAACGGTTGAATTCGTTCCTGTCAGCTTGGCACAAGTTGTAACAGGCAGCGTTTCAATCTAAGTCGACGCTCGTCGTGGGCGCGGCTGGTGAGGGAGGCGCACGGTGGCAGAGACTGGCGGAGCAGCGGACGCCAGACGGGTGTGGTGCGGGGCACGCCGGCACTCTGGGAGCAGGGAGGCTGGGAAGGCGCACGGCAGTGTTTCAACAAAAACTTTGAGGAACAAAATAAAACCGCTATTAACCGGCTACCATTATTTTTCAATAAGTGTTCCTGTTCCGGAACATACAAAAAAATGTTTCCGGTTTCGTTTCCATTCCCTGGAAAATACAAAAAGTTCCCGGTTTTCGTTCCTTGAAATGGTTCAAAGCCCTGCCAACCGGTTATCAATGCAAGTGCTCCTAGAGTAGCACGATTGACACCGCTGGCGAACATATGCAGCACAAGCCAACTACATTTCACGTGACCGCGGTAAGCGCCCAGCGATTACTTAGAGGCTACATAAATGCACCAAAATTTAATCAATTCTTCCGTTTGTCATTTCCAACAACTCTGCAAAACTTTATCCACATCCGGGCATAACTTTTTTAGCTACAAAAGATATTTTTAACAGCACTTCATTAGTAACACTAAGTGTTTCATTTGCATTTATTTACACACACCTTCCATTTAATGTATACGTGACAAACCTTTTTTTCAAAAAACACATTGTTCGTATTCACTAACAAGATGAAGAGGCATGTTTACAATGAAGCTGCAGGCTCATTGTGCGTCTATGCCTAGTGGCCGTCAAAACGCAATTTCACTTTCAAGCAGGGCTCCAAACCGGTTCAAGGAACAAAGACGAAAACCAGAAACAAACAGAATTTTGCAGAATTTCTCGAGGAGTGGAAACGGAAAAAGATTTCTGCAACTGTTCGGAACAGAAACTGAACATTATGAAATCCACATAATCTGTTAAAAACGTTTTGTTTTTTTTCGTTCTCTTTATATTTTAACATATCCTATGTCTGGGAGACTATTTCCATCCACTTTCACTTTCAGTCATCAGGCCTGGGGATCCATCTTGCGGACAGACGAGGAAGCGAACGGAATAGCGCTTTAAACCCGGTTTCACGTTAATAAAGTTGCACTGAAGTTTGAAAGTCCACCAAATATATTCTGTATATACTATATCTAAATTTAACATTGCACAATATAAGAAACTTTCAGAACAAACAGAATGTTTGTGTTGAACCGGAATTTTTTGCTGAACCGGTTCAGGACCAACATTTTTCACGGCGGAACGGTTCCAACAATGAAAACATTAAACATAGGCATGTCTGAACTGCTCGGAACGGACAGGTTCCGAACGGTTTTAACGCCATATTTTAGAATTATGAATTTAATGCCTTTAAAAGGGTTTTCAAGGATCCGCTGGAAACACACAAACAGTCCATTTAAATTTGAATCAGTTGTGTCAAGTAAGTCGAGCAAGTTTGGAACAGTTTGTTGTTCCAAATTAGATCTGGAGAAAGCAGAACCTGAATTTGGGGTCCTTGCGACTCGGAGCATCAGGATCTGTGAGGGCCAGAGTGTAGAGCTTGTTGGGGTCACAGCCCGCCCAAGAGAGGGCGGTGGGTCTGTTCTGCACCTGTAGAGACGCACAACACGCTTTGTTTAACTCGACTCCAGAGTCCAGAACATTTATAACCTTGGACAATGTCTTATCTCAGGACACACATCCAACACATGCATATTCATACTCCATAGTCATACTCCAATTTCTAGAGGTGCACCGATCCGATCCTCAGATCAGTGATCAGGGGCCAATCAGACTTTTTTCCAAAGATCGGGACTCCTGATTTTGTCCCGATCAGGATCGGTAAATGAGTTGGAGAGCCAAATGACTTGTTTATTTTATTTGACTATTATTGAAATTGACAATTGTGCCAAATAGTTTGGGTACTACCAATTTTTGCAGGATCAGAACTCTGTATCGGGACTCGATATCGGGATCGACCAAATCGGGAGCAAACAAAACGTGATCGGTGCACCCCTACCAATTTACACTCCCTTGTTATACCCTACGGAGACGGATGAAATGTGCCTGTCCGCTCCAACCGTTGCTCCCAGAGTTTTGTATTTATACCTCCGTCCGTATACGGATATACATAAGAAATCCCTCTAGAGTCTCGAAAGAAAGAGCACGCAAAACGCTTGTGACTCCCTACTGCCACCACGCTTTTCTTGTGATATTATTTCAGTTGCGCTCCGGCGCTCAACCCGGAGAACAAACCGACGGATGAAAGCGTCCCTTTTCGTTATTATTCTGTGTCCACAGAAACAGCCTATTTACCAGTAAATCCATTGAAGGCGACTAATAATGTTGGGAAGGGTTGGTTACTAATGCATTGCATGTAATCACACTACAGTAATCTGATTGCGAAAATGAGAGCGTGTAGTCCATTACAATTACATTTTATGTATGTACAATATGTAATCTATAAATTATTGCCTGAAATATCAGATTACATCCACTTTCACACGTGTTACTTTAAATACAATTTAAATACACACCATGGATATAAAAGCCAATGAACCCAGTTGAAAAACACAATCGCACAACGTTTCTCCGTTTGGATAATTAATATTTTGCTAATTGTCTTGCCACACGCAGATTGTCATATCGGTTCTTTGTGGCGTCATCCGCTCCAGTTGCAAAGCAAAACTGAGAAATATCCCATGTTCTCTGCAAAAAGACAGCAAAACAATAGTGCAAAGTAAATGGTATAGCATATACGCAAATATAACTCACTTGTTCGATTCTCTGGTCCTACAGACTTCGCGATGCATCACATGTTGTAATATTATTGTAATTGTTGCAATACTTTTTTTTTTACCATCAGGACAAACCAAATAAATAAGAATTTTACAATTCAGCAATCGCGATCTTTTGGGAGGCATGGGTCCGACCCTTGATCACCACGTGCTGTTAATGTAAACGGAGTGGATAAAGGGGTGCCCGCGGTTCGCTCCCCGGCCTGACACCCACCTGGGTCGGAGTCAGCTCTTTGCCCAGCACGTCGAGCTCCAGTGGGCCGTATTGCACCGTCAAGGGCTGGCCGGGCTGCTCGTCCACCTCGGTCAGAGCCAGGTCTCCGGACCACTTGCTCACGTCAACCGGCATGTCTGCAGGGGTTCGCGGGGGAGAGCGGATCTCACAGAGGAGCGAAGAACCGTGGGTGAGGACGGTGGACAGTAGAGAACGCTAGGTTGGCGTTAGATCGGCTCACTTGCGTATGATGTTGTGTGCGACTCGCTAAAACGATCGATCCCTCCGAAACCATAGTCCCTAACTCCCAACCTAACTCGAATCCTAACCCCTAACATTAACACGAATCTTCTATCAAACCCACAACCTAACCATAATCCATAACCTTAACTCTAACTTCCTACTCCCAAATCTAACCTAACCCTAATTGAGCGGATCGTCGAACACCACATCACAGGACATTTACGCGCCACAAGTATCCGATCTAATGCCAACCAACGAGAACTCTAAACTTATTCTTCTTTAGTCTTCAACTTCGGTTTATATCCGTACTAGACGCTGCACTACCGCCCCCTACTGACTCAATCACACGACTGTATATAATTTATGGACATCGCGTTGGTGCTAACTTCCTCATTAGTTTGCGCCTCAGGTTGGTGGAGCTGAACTCAGAAAATAGACCCTATGGATTTCCATTTGAAGTATTGCAATTTTAGCAGCCTGTTTTAACCTATTTAAAGCCTGGGCCGAATTGATTGAATTGATGTTTCAATTTATAATTCTGGGTATGCCCCATGTTAATTGTATGAGGGAGGTCATAATTTTACAAAAGTGTCAGATTTGGCATTATTCATTTTTTGAATACCAATAGTTGCCGGGGCGTGGGCGAAAGGGGTGGGGCGTGGCCCTGGGCACAAATATCCTTTTCGTAGGACGTAGGTTAGGTTAAGGTTAGGGTTGGGGGTTAAGGTTAGGGGTTAGTTTATGGGGTTAGGTAAGGGTTAGAGTTGAGGTTATGTAGTAGGATGTTAGTGTGACCGGGTGATTATGCATGGGAGCGTGCTACCTGTGGTGCTCCGCCAGGGGGCAGACTTCCCACGTCTCCGTTCCCTAAGGACACACAAGTTTTGGGGCACACAGATGGACGGACAAGACACGGTGCTGTACATATATATATTACATTTATTAAATGGCTGACAATCATAAAACTACATAAACTACAATAAAACTATATAAAGTGCATATAACTCAACACAACTATAAAATCTAAAATAGAGCGGGAGCGAGAGGGAGAGAGAGAGAGAATGTTTAGCGCAGGTTAGAATGCACTGGTCACTGCGCGTCTGTCGCGGTGCAGTGTATTTTCCTTGGTGCAAAGCAGCAGCCCTGTGACACGCAGTTGTCTGTAACACACAGATACACTACTTAATACACGTCCCCACACTCGGACCCACCAACCACCCCGACACCCTCCACCACGCCCGCCCCCACCGGCGTATGCCACTACTCACCCCCACTGCAGTGTCCCTTGAATATGAGCAGAGGAGTAGGCGCTCCCCAGTACCGCCGCTCTCCAATTAAGTCCTGTCCGGGGGCCCGTCGCGTCCCACGGCCAGTGATCCAACCACCCCTGCAACAACATGGAGCGACACACCGGTCATACCAAGCGACCAACAAGGAGCTCCAAGGCACCACCCGGCCGAACGAGGGTGCCGTTGGTTGCTCCCCCGCGCCGCACCGCCAGTTGCCTAGCTCCGTGAGCTGCAGCCAAGCCTCGGTGTGCGTCCCGCACACCTGCACCCCTCCGTCAATCAGTCAGCTGACGCCGCCCCGTGCCCCACCCCCTTATATAAGTTCAGCCTGTTACACTCAGGTACAGTTCAAATCGTTGTTTGAATCTTTTCCAGTTTTCAGCCACGTTACCTGTGAGCTGAAGTGCTGCTGGTGGACGCAGACTCTCCATTTTGCGCAGTTAACGGTTCTCTGAGGTCGTCACGGGGGTCGTCTTACTCAAAACGGATGGTGTGCTTCCTTCATTTTGACGCAATCCTTCTTATTATTGTAATGTTCCACGCATACACCTGCTGCGTGTGTGTGACCCCTGGCAGAATTCGTGTTCCCAGGAGTTGAGAGGCCCTTTGATCTTTGATG
This sequence comes from Bregmaceros cantori, assembly GCA_900302395.1. Taxonomy (NCBI): domain Eukaryota; kingdom Metazoa; phylum Chordata; class Actinopteri; order Gadiformes; family Bregmacerotidae; genus Bregmaceros; species Bregmaceros cantori. The sequence continues at coordinate 9,676 of OMKY01222276.1, forward strand.
TGCTAATGACATGCACGGCCAGGTCTAACACAAAGGAGGGGGCCAGAGAGAGCAGAGGAGTCAGTGTGTGTCTGAGAGTGGTTGAGCGCAGACCTAGGTTGAGCACTATTAAACAACACTTGTTCCACAATCTTCCTCTCCGCCTGGATTACGGGTCTACCCCTTGCAAGGGTTTACTACAGTGGTGTCAGAAGTATTCGAACCTCGCCTTGTTACCTGTTCGGCTGGTGACGATGGACGGCGTGGCGGTGAAGGTGGAGGAGGAAGAGCGAGAGTTGGTCGCGAGGCCAAAATCGGCCGGCTGTGGCTGGTGCGTGGGCCGTGGAGCTGTTGTGTCGACGGGTGAGAAGTTTGTTCCCTCACCCGGAGGGCTGTTGGCGGCAGCTGCTGTGGGCGACGGAGCACGGGGAGAGACTCAGCATGGTATCGTGGGTCGGGACGCGGCCCAGGCAGCCACATCGGCACCAACATGCTACATGGATGCGCGGCACGACCGCGCGGCAAGGCTCATCACCCCACCGGTGATAAAGACTTCC
>OMKY01222346.1:0-10710 GCA_900302395.1 Bregmaceros cantori
GTGTGTGTGTGCGCGCGCGTGCATGTGCTCCTGTTCTCCTGTCAACCGTGGTGATCGCACGTGAAACAGAAACATTATCCCGCTGCGGGATGCGTCTAAATGAAGTACTCTACCTCTATATCTTAACAAATAAAGGATAGCACGTCACCTTGCACAGCGGTTTCAAAAACGGGACGGCACCACACACAAACATAAACACACGTGCGCGCACACACACAAACACGCAGGTTAACTAGAACGTCGGCAATAGCTGAACTCAGCATTAACCGATACATGAAACCAAACGTTAATGCTGAGTTCAGCTATTGCCGACGTTCTAGTTCCTCTATTCCGAGCTCCTCCATGGTGGGCGCTTTCGTTACATTATTATTAATTTATTAATTTTTTTATTATTACACCGCCGACTTTCACTGCATGCTCTCTCTCTTCCTTTTCATATTACGCACACAGACACACACACACACACACACACACACGCGCACACACCGGCCAGAGAAAAGGGAAAGTGACGTATCTGCGGGTCCTCTGGTCAAGGGCACTATCGCGCCAACTGTGTCCCGCAGTACGCCGCGCACTGTGCTCAGAGCGCCGCGTGCAGGCTCGTGGAAACAATACGAATACGCAGTACGCCAGGTACAATAACGTGGCGTAGGGGCGTTGGGCGTATACGTGGCACATTTTTTTGATGGAAACCCGGCGTAACACCAGACACCATCAGTAGTGACCCCCTGGATCTTTGGGTGTTTCCACCTCTAACACTAGACACCATCACTAGTGACACCCTGGATCGTTGGGTGTCTCCACCTCTAACACCAGACACCATCAGTAGTGACCCCCTGGATCTTTGGGTGTTTCCACCTCTAACACTAGACACCATCACTAGTGACACCCTGGATCGTTGGGTGTCTCCACCTCTAACACCAGACACCATCAGTAGTGACCCCCTGGATCTTTGGGTGTTTCCACCTCTAACACTAGACACCATCACTAGTGACACCCTGGATCGTTGAGTGTCTCCACCTCTAACACCTCCCTGTGTAGGCGTGTCGTCGAGTGTGCCCCGACCCTCTAGGGTCGCCAGAAGAAGAAGTGACCCCCTGGATCGTTGGATGTTTCCACCTCTAACACCATGAACCATTAGTAGTGACCCCCTGGATCTTTGGGTTTCTCCACCTCTAACACTAGACACCATCAGTAGTGACCCACTGGATCTTTGGGTTTCTCCACCTCTAACACTAGACACCATCAGTAGTGACCCACTGGATCTTTGGGTGTCTCCACCTCTAAACACTAGACATCAGTAGTGAACCCCTGTATCATTGGGTGTTTCCACCTCTAACACTAGACACCCTTCCCTGAGGCGGCCCGCTGCAGTATGTTCAGGGCCAAGCTTGCGTCCATCTGAGGGGACTATGCATGTCAGGGGCGTCCTATTCAGAGTCCGGCCTAGGCTGACTGCAAAAACAAAGTAAATAATTAAAAACAACTAAAACAAGTGATGACTCTCACCCTGCACCGGCCATGGGGAACAGCTCCTCTGTGCACAGGCTGTCAGAGTTGAGTCTGTTCAGGAGGTCCTTCAGTGTCACCAAAGCTTCTGCGTCCACCAGACCTCCAGCTATGGCTGCAATCTCACTGCCTTGAGAGGCCTGAAGCTGCACACAAACATACACACCATCAGATTCATACAATAAAGAGTGTGACGTCCCCCGATAACCTAGCCTGGCGAGCCGGAACCAACGCATCGCACATCGCTAGACGCTTGCATTGGGTCTGGTAAAATCCAAGTCACGTCGGTACGAAATTAATCTACCAATCAGCGCGAGACGTGGGCGGAGTTTGTTTGTCATGCCTCCACACCGCTTGTCCCACCTACTGCGCCGTGACTGGATAACACGATAATCCAAGCGTACGTGTCTAGCGATGTGCGGACGATGCATTAGTTCTGGCTCGCCAGGGGGTCCGCAGATTAATTAGTTCCAACCTTCCACCATCTCGGAGCTTTAAACCATGAAAAAGGGTCCTTTGGGTAAAAGATGTGACGAACCCCTAGTATAAATCACAATCAATATTCATATTGTTCATTCATAAACACAAACACTCGTGAAAATAAACACATCTTTTCCACATTTTACGGATCACTGCAATATTTCTGTAAACAACTGATCCTATTTATATTTATTCAAGATAAACATTTTAAATGATTCACTTCATATAAAAATAAACTTGAGAGACTCAAAATAGGATGCAGTCAACATAGCAACCACTAGGTGTATAACCACAACATAACTTGTCATGGTAGGTCTGCTTCTGATAGCGCCAGAGACAAAAATGCTCAAACTTAGGTATTAATGAAATTCATGATCGAAGCTTCCGTTTAAAAACACCTCATAGTTCATAGTGGATATTATTAGTCTACCTCCAAAATACTGAACAATGCGTTCCCTGCCGTTACTGGACAACGCATGGAAGTGCATCTATTCAGGCATAGTGCGCAGAGATGTGTTTCCCAAAGTGGAAAAAGGAAAAAAGATAGTAAAAAAACGTACTGCTCCAGCTACGCGGGTCAGGGCGTCTTCCCAATCTGTGGCGGTCAGCTGACCTGAAGCATTCTTCACCATTGGCACGGTCAACCTCTGTCTCTTCAAGCCATCATAAGCAAACCTGAATAACACACAATCACAGTTAACAGGGATTCTGACTGCAACCAAATGCAGTCAACGTTGACTTTTCCAAATCAAGATTTAACGTTTAGGGCATTTTATTATTATTTATTGTATTATTTTATTATTTTACACATCAGAAGATGTGTAACAAACTTAGGCAGGTGCACACATTTTGGCACCAACAGAAAATGTACATCAATATTTAGACAATCCTTCTTTTACCGAAATAACAGCCTCAAAACAATTCCCATACCATCCAATGAGGGCCTGGTTGAAGGTATTCTTAAAAAGTAAATAATGCGTTACATTGTTGGGTGGCGCATTGAGGCATGTGGTGAGTTGCTTTCCGTTATCGATTAAATAAAACTCAATTTCTATGATTCAATCTTGTTTGGCGATGAAATTCTGGGTTGCTTATGTGTGCACCGCCAAGGACTGCAGGCGGTCTCATTGGGGTTCGGAGCCCTGAACCGGTTCAAGGAACGAAAACAGAAAACAGAATTTTATGAGGAGCGGAAATAAAGATTTCTTAAACTGTTCCGGAACAGAAACGGAACATTATGAAATCCACGGTAATGGTTAAAAAACATTTTCTGTTCTCTATATATTTTAACATATCCTATGTCTAGGAGACTTTCCGTCCACTTCCACTGTCCCGTCATCAAGCCCCATGCATCTGGGGATCCATCTTGTGGACAGACAAGGAAGTGAATGTAATGGCATTTTAAACCCGGTTTTCACGTTGATACAGTTGCACTGAGGTTTGAAAGTTGACCAAAATATTTGCGTTCTGAACCGTTTAAGGACCGATATTTTGGTGACGGAAGAACGTTTTCGCTTAACGAAAACGTTAAACATAGGCCTGCCTGAACTGTTCGCAACGGAGCGTTTTAAAAATACTCAATTTCCTCCCCATGTTCCTCACGTGGGAAATTGACTGAAATCTGAGCCAGCTTGTTTGTATCCTTCCCCTAACCCTGATGTTGTACAATCCTTTCCATGTCATCGGACTGTTGACCTGGGCCCAGGGTGTGTGGCCCAGCTCCAGCCTGAGGCCAAGGTGTGTGGGTACTGACCGGGTCTTGTCTGAGATCCACTCCTCGTTGACTTCCTCATTGAGGCGCGGCATCACCCTCATCACTTCGCCACCACGTGTGCTGACCACAATATTGCTGCCCACCGCATCCAGAACATCGATGGACTCTGTCTTCCTAGAGTCAGAGAGGAAAAAAGTTATAATTCTGTCTTCCTAGAGTCAGGGAGGAAGAGAGTTTTAATTCTGTCTTCCTAGAGTCAGGGAGGAAGAGAGTTACCGTTTAGTGCCAAGATTATACTTTGATGTCTGGCAACGATAAATGACCATTATTAACTTAGGTAGTGCGACTGTTAACATTTAGTGAATAAATAAACTCTGAAATCAGTGACATACAAGCGATCATTTTAAGTGTCACTTCAAAATGGAATAATGCATAATTTCATCAATAGTGCATGCCATAATTGTATTTTCAAAATATTGATTTGGCTAGTAATGTTCTAATAAAAATAAAACAATTACATTTAAAAAGTTGTGTTTTGAAGTAGACAAATACACATTCTTGTAATCAGCAAACAAGTCACTGCACCATCTTAAGCAATGTGCCAAAGTGTACTTTTATCATCTTAGAGCAAATTTTTAATTCTGGGGAGAAAATGCATATAGTGTCGATTTGAGGGTAGAGGAGACTTTGATACCTTTGAGGAGAGTGATGAAGGCCTACGATAGGGGTGGAATAATTACTCCACTAATGGATTACGTAATAAGTTGAGACCTAATTTAATAGTCGATAATTGAATCACCATTATTGTCAGCACTTTTCCGACGTTTCCCCTCATTGGTCCATGCTAATTTGATGTTTAATGATGAAACTGCTAAATATTAAAAATAGACACAATTGATTTAAAAAATTTACAAAAATGTAATTGTACTCATAGTTGGTGTCGTAGAATGTTCGTTTGAAATGCAATACCATGAAATGTATTGATTGTATCAAGTAGTTTCCTTGTACTCCGATTTGATACTCATTTGTATCAACTCATTAGTCAACTAAACGTTTCCATAATCAGTAACTAATTGACTATTAAAATAATAGTTGCAGCCCCAGCCTAATAACAAGCTAATAATTTCAATATCAAATAGCGATGCATCACGATATTGAATGGGAACACCCATCTATTAATAGTGATGAAGTCAGCAGTTTTGTTACCTGGTCTCCCAGGGCCGAGCGGTGAAGGCGTAGGGCTTTGAGGTCAGGGCGCCAACGGGGCACACGTCGATGACGTTGCCCGACAGTTCGGACATGAACATCTTCTCCACGTACGTTCCGATCTGCAGGTTGTTACCACGCCCTGTGGTGCCCAGGTCCTCCACGCCGGCGATCTCGCTGGCAAAGCTGCACAGGAGAGGCAAGGGAGAAAACGTTTTACAGTGCTACAGCAACGCGGCAACAACATTTTAATGAAACCATTGAAACTGGCAGCCACGATCTGCCATTATGAATAGATTGTGTCAATGGCGGTCTAAATTGAAAGTTAATTTATCTGGTTTATATTTCTATGGATCATACCACCCCAATTAGTTAATTTTTGCTTTAGTTGTGTTGTTGTGAAACACGCATACATTCACTGAGAGTCTATGCAGCGCTGATAGCGACACACCGAGTCGGCACAGCGCATAACCCGCGCAAAAGTAGCCTGGCGAGCCAGAACCAACGCATCGTCCACGCATCGCACACCGCTATACACTTGCGTTGGGTCTGGTAAAATCAGGCTCGGAAAACATAAAAAAAAAAAAATGTGTCAATCAAATCGTCAGTCGTCAGTCAATCATCGTTACCCAGTCACAGCGCAGTAGGTGGGACAAGCGGCGTGGCGGAGTGACAACCAAACTCCACCCACGCCTCGCGTAGCCCGTACAAACTCCCCCCACGTCCACGCTGATTGGTCGATTGATTTCGTACCGACGGCGACTTGGATTTTCCCAGACCCAATGCAAGCGTCTAGCGTCTGTGCGATGCATGGATGATGTGTCTAGCAAGGCCAATACATTCACTGTCCCGTGCCATCGAAAGTCAATAATAACAGTATGAAATGTGATTGTTGGTGTGCATTTCCAATGTAAAAGAGACAGCCCTACCGGACACAGCGTGTGCACTGGATGCAGCGGGTCATAATGGTCTTGATGAGAGGGCCCAGGTTCTTGTCCTCCACTGCTCGCTTCTCCTCAGAGAAACGGCTGCGGTCGGCGCCAAACTGCATGGACTGGTCCTAGGTTGGAGGTGGGGAGTAGAAAGAAACAATGCATTGTGCACCAAATTAAATAATTTAGATAATGTAATTGCATCAAAGGCAGTAGTTTTGTTTTGTTTGCTCTCCTGACATCACATTACAATTTTTAAAACTTCAGCACAACTGTATTAACGTGAAAACCGGGTTTAAAGCGGCATCACATTCACTTTCCACAAGATGGAGCCCCAGATGCATGGGCCGACGGACAGTGAAAGTAGGCGGAAATAGTCAAGAATATGTTAAAATATATAGAGAATAGGATTTCATAATGTTCCGTTTCCATTCCAGAACGAAGAAATATTTTTTCGTTCCCGTTTCCGCTCCTCGTAAAATTTAAAAAATTCTGATCGTTTTCGGTTTGGAGCCCTGGATGTCACCTTTATAATATTATTCGGGAAGTTGATTAAATAATATAGTACAATGAATGAATGAACACTGACACAAACCAAGACTTACCTGCAGATCACACTCTCCTCCCTGGTCACAGATAGGACAGTCCAGAGGGTGGTTGGCCAGCAGAAACTCCATCACTCCCTCTCTACAAATAACATACATTTACTTCCATCAGGGCTGTTTTAAATCAATGACAATAGTAACAATGAAATAAACATTAGTGAAAGCTCTACAGGTGGCCTTCGAGTGGGATCTCTACCTTGCTTTGCGGGTCTTTTCCGAGTTGGTGAGGATGTTCCACCCCTTCATGACAGGCATTGCACACGCCGCCACACACTGCACAGAACAACATGGTAGAACATCATCACAGTACATTGAACATCCAATTAGAACACAGGACTGTTTGAAGGACTGTATCGTAAACCAATAGGATTGCATCATTAATGGGCGATCAAGGAAAGAGAGTTTCCAACCAATCATGGGACTTTAACTTTAGGCTCATCATTCCTAACTTAGGTTAGTTAGGAATGATGAGCTTTCGAAAACAAAAGTTAACTTGCTATATGCAAACGGTCCACCATTGTTCATTGTGAAACAGGTGTCTGCGTCTTAGAGGAATGTAGGGGGTGAAGCTAACCAGGCTTACTCTGATAACGCAAGGACCACTCAATATGAGATGTTGTTAAACTTGTGGTCGGAGAGCCAGTGGCTATTAGAAAATGCCTAAATATATTTTTATGTATAACTATAATATTTCTGACAAAAACAGAGCGAGAACCTCAGCTCTTCATCACGGAGTACAAAGCAATTAAGGACGAGCGATCACGTTTGAGTCCGTTTCCAAAAAGCATCGCAACCAATGCGATGCGTCCTTGGGAGGGGCTCATTATACATTGTAGGAGCGGTCTCTGGTGCTGCTGGCGCGGCTGCGCACACCTGCACAAGTATGTGCGCAATCACGCAAGCGCATCTGAGCATCCGTGGACACGAGCGAAGGTTGACACTTGCATCACATGTGCACTGCTGATACACACCTCAATTTAAACATGAACAAGCAAAATGTAGATAGGTGGTAGAAATGGTCCACATCGAGAATATAAATGAAATATTCAAGACCTCGCAAATCCCGCCACACACACATATACACAGCGAAGCAGCCCGCTTCTATAAGCACACACGGCCAGACGAGTGCATGCTCCGCCGCTGGCCACGGCTGGGCACGGCTGTGCACGGCTGTGCACGCGTACATGCACTTCCACCTGAAATGGAAGCTGGCTTCCTCGCCTGCCGTCGCGATCTCGTTCCCAATTTCAGAATGAAGCCCCACTAGATGCCCTCACCTTGGGAGCCTTCTCAATCTCCACCAGACACATCCTGCAGTTCCCGGCGACTGAGAGGCGCTCGTGGTAGCAGAACCGTGGAATCTGAACGCCCACCTTCTCACAGGCCTGAGACAGAGATAGAGAATCCAGAGAGGTCCTTTCTTCAGCCAAACACCATGTCAATGTGCAACAACAGGAGCAGCAGGAGCTGAGAACTGCAAAACACCACGACCTAAACATCTGTCCGCTACGACGGTGTATGCGCAGCCAATTACCGTCGCAGCAATCACTGTCTTTGTATACTCCATTACATTCCGCACCCTCATTACATTTGGAAATTTGATAAATTGCCTTTAAGTTGGTAACCTGGTGGCTGACTTGCTTAAAAAAAAAATTTAAGTTTTGTTTTCGTCTCTGAAAACACAGTTTTAGAATGAAGAAAAAGAATTGTAAACATGCGGCCATTGCTTTTGAAGACAGGCTACAGTTTACATCAACAAGTTAAAGAGAAAGGTCTAAAGCAGGGCTATTCAACTGGCGGCACGCAGGCCAAATCCGGCCCGCTAACCATTGTTTTCTGGCCCCCAGAGCAATCCCTGAAAAAAAAAAAAGTTTCATCTATCCGAGATGCTGCTCTTTACCTCACCAGAGGCACTAGAAATGTGTTGCCGAGGCTAACAGATTCTGTTCTTTACCTCAACAGATGCACTATAAATGTGTTGTAGTTTAAGTGAGCTGCTGCTGTTTACCACTATTTGTGTGCTGTTGTTTCAGATGTCCTTTGACCCTTTAATGGGAAGTATGTTACTTTAAATAAAAGTTATGAGAATTTGGTGGTTTTCCGTCGTGGGCTGCAGTCCGGCATCTGCTCTGGCCCATTGGGCTTATGACAATGCGGCCCTCTGAGCAAAGTAGTTGAATAGCCTTGGTCTAAAACTCTTTACATGCGAATGGAACTGAGCATTAGTAATTACTATGCAATTACTCTCAATCATGGCAGCTAATAGAAATTCACAATTATTTTTTCCATGCCAGATCCCAATTTGACAGTGGTGTGCCCAAGATATTTGGACAGATATTTCCAAATGATTTCTCTCACCTGGAGCACAGTTGTCCCAGGCGCTACCTCTACAGACTTTCCATCAACAAAGACCTCCACCAGGTTGCTGGCAGCACGGGACTGTGAACGCACTGAAAAACACAAAGACCACTGACTGCAGGAAACAATCAGCTAAAACACACCACCAGGGTAAAATAGAATTAAAAACACAAAACAGAAAAACAATGTTTTAACTTTGCTCGGTAATAGGGACATCAAACTTCCCAAAATTGGATTTATAAGTTACAAAAAAAGAAAAAGAAAATACTTGATACAAATGTCTTGATTATTCGTTGCAATCTTTTGGAATTCTACTGTGACCGTTTTATAACTACATGAGCACCAAATAGCTCCCTCATAAATTATTACAAATTGTATTATTTTGTGTCTTTGTATCGCTTGTTACAATACCACGTTAGCCCAATTTGCACAACAAAAAAGTACAGCACACGGTCACATTTTCAAAGTTCCTGGACTTGTCATTTTTGGCTCATTGCGATCAGGAAAGTGCTCAAGTTAGTGTCAGTTTTACTTTGCAAAGACTAGGAGAGTCACGAAGAGGAGGAACTTTGATGCAAAGAGTTTGCAAAAGTTTTTGAGTAAAGACAGTTTTTACAGTTCAACACCAGTTCAACTGTTGAAACAAAAAAATGTAAATCTTAACAAGAGGGTTGATTTACTTCGAGTCTTAAAAGTAACAATGGTTCCTTCCGCTAGATAGTTTTACAGTAACGAGACTCGGTACCGCTCATTCTTTAAAATCAATGTCTTGAACACAAGAAAAGGTGAATGGGACAACTCCAAGAAAAAAAGCATCACGGGGCGCATTGTATGTAGTTAAAATGTGAAAACATCACAAAAAATATCTGCTATAATGGCTCTTATCATTAATACAGGGAGACAGTAAACTCACCAGTGGCTCATATTGTAAACTCAGGTAAACTCAGGTAAACTCAGGTAAACTCACCAGTGGAAGCGGGTGTTAGGCCAGCCTTGGCAGCCCCAGACAGGGTTCGTGCCACGGCAGGAAACCGCAACATGGCACTGAAAGGAAGACACGTGATTAAAGAAGTCTTGGGGAGGCCATAACAATGCCAGGGTTGTGGTGATCAATTATTGCAGCACTAAATGTTACAGACACTGGGAGATAAAATGTATTATTGTTTAAAAGGTTGAGTATGGCTTTATTTTTTCATTATGAAGTTCTTTATTTTCTATTATTGTGAAATAAAACACTAAGCTCATTTTTTCACACACAAAACACTAATTTTGGGTGCAATGATTCATTCAATATCTATGTATCTGCAGAGTGCAGACCAGTGTTGTTTTTGTCGACGTTGACGAAAACATTTATTTAAACGTATATTTTCCACCACATCCTGACGGGACGAGCGAGAAATAACTCCACAAGAACGAAAACATGAGACGCACACACGGGTTCGGGGGACTGACTAGAAGTGACAAAACATGCATGTATTTTTGCGTCATCCATTCCGTTGTTTTATTATTTTAAAACTGTGTTCGCCTTATTCGCCTACGTCTCAAATCAACTCAACTCAACAGATTTGAGTTTGGATGTGTGTGGATGTGTGTGCGCGGCCGTGCACACAGCGTCCTGTGGCCACTACCATACCACGCCCACTAGCCCATGCGGCGTGCATCCATTGCCGCGGCCAGGGTCGTAAAACGCCTTCAAAGAAAGATAATTCATGAAATTGTATTGTAATACAGCATCATGTTTACAGCACACACGGTTGCCAAATCAATAGCTGAGATGTTTTTGTGTCTAGGGATTGTGTCTAGAGATTTTTTATATATATATATATATATATATATATATATATATATATATATATATATATATATATACATACTATTCATATTATATTTATTTTTTTTTTTTTTT
>OMKY01222383.1:1736-14651 GCA_900302395.1 Bregmaceros cantori
ACTTACATTTTGAAAAGAGATTTTTTTTTTTTTTACTGAAAGTTACTCAGTACTTTCGCTACTTGAGTAACTTTTTTGTGGAGTACTTTTTTACTTTTACTTGAGTAACTATTTGGATGACTACTTTTGATTTTTACTTGAGTCATATTTTGCTGAGGTAGCAATACTTTTACTCAAGTAATTTTTATGGCTATGTACTGTACCAGCCTCAATAGCTACTGCTATTAATCCAAAGTATCGTTCCAGCTCTAGTAATAATGTAACCAGATATGGGCAGAGTATCCATAAAAATGACTTAAGTAAAAGTATTGTTACCTCACATTTTATTACATATTATTATATTATTTACAATAGCTAAGATGTGATGTAATGTATATAATGAATATAATATCAAGCCAGACGTGCACAGGTCAAAATGCAGAGCAGACATACAGGAAACATGGCGGAAATATTACTCAAGTAAAAGTAAAAAGTAGTCATCCAAATAGTTACTTGTAAAAAACGTGAAAAAGTACTCCACCAAAAAGTTACTTAAGTAGCGAAAGTACTGAGTAACTTTCAGTAAAAAAAAATAGGACTAATTCTCTTTTCAAAATGAAGATAGAGAGAGAGAGAGAGAGAAAGAGAGAGAGAGAGAGCGAGGGAGAGAGAGGATGCCCGACAGAGCGAGAAAGAGCGAGAGAGGAAGAGAGCGAGGAAGAGAGAGCAAAAAAGAGAGCGCGAGAGCGCCTGAGGGGTAGAGAGAGAGCAGCGAGGGAGAGGACGCCCGACAGAGCGAGAGCAGCAGAGAGAGAGAGAGAGCGAGAGAGAGAGAGAGAGAGAGAGAGAGAGAGAGAGAGAGAGAGAGAGAGAGAGAGATGACGTCAGCATATGTGCCAACAGTTCCCAACGGGTGTCACTAAAGTTAATGTAACAAGTACTTTTTACTGACATCTCAGTAAAAAGGTTTTTTTTTCACCTCAAATGTACTCAAGTAAAAGTAGAATGTAAATGTAAATGTACTCCAAAAGTAAAAAAGTACACACAAAGAATTGTAACAGAGTAAATGTAATGCGTTACTGCCCATCTCTGGATATGTGCCAACAGTTCCCAACGGGTGACGCTAAAAGCCGAGTTAATGTAATGAGTAGCAAACTGCTGACATCTCAGTAAAAAGTAGTTTTTTTTCACCTCAAATTTACTCGAGTAAAAGTAGAAAGTAAGTTGTGAAAATGTACTCCAATAGTAAAAAAAACACCAAAAAATTGTAACTGAGTAAATGTAATGCGTTACTGCCCATCTCTGGTTAACACAGACAACGCAGACATAGTTGTTTGGCAGCGTTGCCTCATTGCGTCACAATGAAGGAAGAATAAGTAGTTAGTAGTCCGCTCAGAGGTGGCAAGTAACGAAGTACAAATACTTGAGTACTGTACTTTAGTAAGATTTTCCAGTATCTGTACTTTTTTCTGTGATTACTTTTTACTTGTACTGAGTGCATTTTTAACAAAAATATCTGTACTTCTACTCCTTACTTTTACCAAAACAGGTTTGTTACCTTTTCTCTCTTTTTTTTGCGCATTGACAGGGTAGGATAAGATGTATAATATGAGTCAATAGGGGGCGCTGATATACCGAGTACAATCCCAGTTAGTAACTTAATAAGTGGTTTTCATTTAGTCCTGAGATATAAGCTAAATTAGGCTAGTTTGTTAGTCATTTATTCAAACAATAACATGACATTGAAAAAACATACTTTTATTTTTGTATACTTTGTACTTTATACTTTCAAAAATACTTTTAAGTACATTTTGGAGCCTGCACTTTTTACTTTCAAAACTACTTTTTGAGTACATCTCTCAGCCTGTACTTTTCACTTTACTCAAGTAGATATTTGGATCAGTACTTTGTAGTCTTACTCCAGTTGTTTTTTTACTAATGTATTTTACTCTTACTCAAGTAAGAAATCCGGGTACTTTTGCCATCTCTGATTGTTGTCCGTATTATACTGGAGTATAAAGCCATGAAAATGTCATTTCAACCTCATTGCGCTCAACCACTGTCTTGCCCCTCCACCCCCAGAGGCATGTTGTGGAGACGTATTTTGGATTTGACGAAGAATCTGTGGACTCGGAAACCTCGTCCCTCACGTCTTTCAACACTGACCTCACTGACCGCACCCCTGCCACACCCGAGGAAGACCTAGAAGAGGTAACTGATTTTGCATCACTATATAAAATACTTATTATAATAATAATAGAAATTTCTGTTTCCAGTTATTTCAGCAATGATTACTTAAGACAAACCCTGTGTTTGTCTGCTATAAGATATATTTAACTGAAATAGCTGGTCCGAATAGCCACTATCTTAAAGAAACTAAAAATGATGGCCTGCCCATAGCCGTAGTTTCATTCTCCAGACCAATCCTTCTGATGAGCCGGAGGCGGTTGTTTCTAGCTGTAAAAGGATAGAACTCCACCTTTAGACGCTATCCTCAATCACAACATACTTTAGCTACTTCAAAGACAGACCCATGTTGTCACGGTGTGCGTTTTGTGTGACAAGTTCTGCTACTTGGGGCCACTGCGATGGGTGACAAATTGTCAGCGTTGTATTTTGGCTGTGTGGTCTCGTCTATAGCCCAGACGGCTAGCTGAGGGCTATTGACAGACTTGTCTGGTAGTTAGCTTGAAGAAAGTCATTGAGTTAAATCATGGAATAATAAATACATGTCTTCATTCTGATCATAAAATTAGAGGTGAGGATCGGTGATCGGGAGATGATTAGACTTTTTTTCCAAGGATCAGGACTCGTTATTTTGTCCCGTTCAGGATCGGTAAATAAGTCGGGGAGCCAAATGACTGTTTATTTCTTATTGACATTGACAATTGTGCCAAATAGTCTGGGTACTAGCAATTTTTGCAGGATCAGAACGCTGTATTGGGACTTGGGATCGGCCAATCGTTAAAATCGAAGGATCGGGATCGGATCGGGAGCAAAAAAACGTGATTGGTGCACCCCTAAATACAATCCACCCCACAGGCCGTGTCCCGCGAGGAGGCCGAGCTTCGTTTCCGTCAGCTGACCAGGGAATACCAAGCTCTCCAGAGAGCGTACGCCCTGCTCCAAGAACACTCTGGAGGATCTCTGGACGCAGAGCGAGAGGCTCGGGTACGAATGATGGAATTAAACTAGATGTATGCAGTCGGTGCCGACTGCTAAAGGCATATTCCCAAAATAATTGGAAGTGTTCCTATCCAAATTTCCCTTGGACGATTAAAAAAAAACTTTAATCTGGACATATCTAAATTAATCTACCTCTTATAGAACATTCAATGTGTGCAAGTATTATTACACCAAGGGAAATTTCAGCCATCTTAAGCAATGTTCTGCTTTATATGTAATTTTATTGACATGCTTTATCTTAAAACCAAATAACTATTGTGGAAAAAGCCGACATGCATCTGTAAATGAAATGGGTGGCTGACTTGTGCCTGACGTCTCTGTAGAGCCGGGACCAGCTGCAGTCTGAGCTGACGGCGTGCCAAGCGAAGGTGTCTGACTTGGAGCAAGCCTTGGCTGAAAGGGGACAGGTAACTAACACTTCCTGTGACATCACTTCCTGTGTCATGTAAAAGTTTAAATCTTAAAATATTGGAAATGACCTCCTCGAATTCCCACATTTCCTAAAATGACAATTATCCATTTACATTGCAATTGCAATTATTGAGTAGTTGGACATATTGCCTTTTGAAATTGACAAATTAGATTTTCCCATAGCAATCACCTACACCTTATAGTACGGTGAGCCTTATGGTGTTGAAACTAGTTAGCGGTGTTGAATCCCGTCACTAGCTCTCTCAAAGAATGAAAAACGGCGCCTGCGCCCAAAAAATAACGTGGGCATCAGCGCTAAAGTCGCATCAAGATGCAGAAACGAGAGCATGTCAAACGTGGCATATGGAACTATTGAAGTAAAGTCAAAACTGCTGCATTGTAGCAGTTCACATTTCTTGGGGAAGTTCCATACATACCTTGGGATGAAAAAGGTTGGGAACCCCTGGGAAAGGGGGTCCTTGGGATGAAAAGGTTGGGAACCCCTGGGGAAGGGGGTCCTTGGGATGAAAAGGTTGGGAACCCCTGGGGGTTAGACCCCTGGTCTAACACATGTGTGTTGCACACCAGGACACCAAATGGGTGGAGGAGAAACAGATGCTGCTCAAGGCCAACCAGGAGTTCCAAGAAAAAGTCAGTGTTTCATTCCTCCACCAGGGGGCGTGTGCTATCACATTACTCCAAG
This sequence comes from Bregmaceros cantori, assembly GCA_900302395.1. Lineage (NCBI taxonomy): Eukaryota > Metazoa > Chordata > Actinopteri > Gadiformes > Bregmacerotidae > Bregmaceros > Bregmaceros cantori. The sequence continues at coordinate 6,016 of OMKY01222383.1, forward strand.
TTACAGCCCAAATAATTCCTCATTAATCAGGATTACCACAAAAAACATTCAAGTATAACTCGTCTCACGTTCTGTAATTGTTCGTTTTGGGTACTACTGCAACTACAGGTTCTGTGTTTTGGATACTACTGCAACTACAGGGTCTGTTAACTGAATTCCATAACTATGATTACCTGCGCCAGGGCGAAGCAGGTTATGTTTTTGCGTTGGTTTGTCCCCTGGATAACTGAAAAAGTTGAGCACAGACCTGGATGGAAATTTGCAGAGTTGTTGGAAATGACGAAAGAAAGAATTGATTCAATGGGAGACTATTTCTAGTTGTGCATCCATCCAAATTTCACTGTCAGTCATCAAGCCCCATGCATCTGGGGCTCCATCTTGAGGACAGATGAGGAAGTGAATGTAATGGTGTTTTAAACCCAGTTTCACATTAATATAGTTGCACTGAAGTTTGAAAGTCCACCAAATATATTTTGTATCAACTATATCTAAAGTTAACATTGCACAATATAAGGAACTTTAAGAACGAACAAAACTTTTGCGTTCCGAACCGGTTGGGGACCAATATTTTGGTGGCAGAACAGTTCTGAGAACAAAAACATTAAATATAGACCTGCCTGAACCGTTCAGAACGGACTGTTTTCAAAATAATTTCATTTTCAAGCCCTGCACAGTGGTAACACCACAGTGATAACACCACAAATCTACAAAACCACGTGCGGCGGCATCAACGCAGCAGAGGCAACTGCGTGGTTCATGGGCATAGACATGCGCCCGTATTCCGTGGTGCAGAACAACTTTTTGGGTGAATTCTTAATCATTTTCAATCATAATATTGCAATGGTTAGTGTCCCAGTAGGAATTCACTGGTGCAGAAAGTCCTGATGTCCTGATGTTTATTGTCCTGACCCACAACCTTTTCATTAGTCTTCCAGCCATCAGTTACTGCCAATACTTGTGTGATTTGCTGTTTAGTATCAACATGATACAAGTTTTAATATGTTACTTCTCTACACAATTATGAAGAGAAGGAAACTATTTAAATACATTTTTGCTATTTAATAATGTTGACCCCCGGATGGCATCGAAATCGAATCGAAGATTGAATCGGAAATCATTTCAGATCGGATCGATACGAAAAAAATCGATTCTCAAACCTAAAAATCGGAATCAAAACGATTCTTGACATTTGAATCGAAACCCAGCTCTAACACATACATACCTACATACATTAGGGGTGCACAGATCACGTTTTTTTGCTCCCAATCCAGTCCCGATCCTTTGATTTTTACCAAGTCCCAATACCGCGTCCTGATCCCCGATACAGAGTTCTGATCCTGCAAAATTTGTTAGTACCCAAACTATTTGGCACAATAGTCAATTTCAATAATAGTCCAAGTAAATAAACAGTCATTTGGCTCCCCAACTTATTTACCGATCCTGATCGGGACAAAATCATGAGTCCCGATCCTTGGAAAAAAATCTGATCGGCCTCCGATCACCGATCTGAGGATTGGTGCACCTCTAACATACATACATACATACACCCACACACACACTGTTGGGTATTTATTGCTCACATTGTGTACCTATTGTCTGTGTATTGCTCACATTGTGTACCTATTGTCTGTGTGTGTAGATGAGTTTGTCCCAGCAGGCCGAGACTCGTCTCCAGGCCGAGGTCCAGGACGTGCGCGACCAGAACGAGCTGCTCGAGTTCCGTGTGCTGGAACTGGAAGTAAGGGAGTGCACCGCTCTCAAACTACCTGCAGGGGGCGACACCGGCACTCTCGCCTCCAGACGCAAGACTTACATTCCCTGACCGCTCATCCCATGTTGTTTTTAAACATCCAAGGTTCACCTTGCAAAACTCAGGGTTAGATTAATACTCAGATTACAGTAATCACATTACAAAAATAGGAGCTACAGTCCGTTAAAATACAATTTAAAAATATGTAATCTAGATTAGAGTTACATTTGTGAAGAATATGGGATTACATGCTTTATAATCCTTCTGAGGCCATAGTTATGACTGGTAAATGTGCATGCAGCCAAACCCATTTTACAGCAGACCACTTCCACTGCCATGTAACATATGACACACTGGACTATAAGGCACACTGTCAATAACTGGATTATTTTCCAACACTGTATGTAAGGAGCACTGGTCTATGGGGCCCGTTAATAAAGAAAAAGATGGGGCGAGAGAGAGGATGACAGGAAGAGAGGGAGTTGAACGTCAGTGCCCCGTATATTCCAGTGTGCCTTATATATGGAGTAACTACAAATCCATGTCTAGATGAAATGAAAATGAAATGATACTTTTTATTGCGGAAAATACAGCAGTTGCTTGGATGGATAGAAACATGTCTTCATGTCTTCTGCGACTCAGTGAAAAAGTGATTAGGAGGTGACAAGGCACATGTTCCTTCATTCTCACTATGGTCCTCTCCCATAGTCTTTCCTGTGCGCTGTGCGACACCAGGAAGTCATTTGACCCTTGCTGTCCTCACCATTTTCTTTTTCAGATGATGAGGAAGACCTTCCCGAACACTGTAAATGATTTACTAAATGTCTCAAGGAATGCACCCAACCTCAACAAAGTTCACCAAACTTCCTAGGCTGAGTTAAAGGCAGAATTAAAGCCCAAGAACGTACTCCAATGCAAATGTATTACAAAGGTGAACGCGTGGATGTTTTCAGAGTTGGGAAGTAACAGTAATTGGATTACAGTAATCTCATGACAAGAATAAAAAAGGGTAGTGCCTTACAACGACATTTTATTAAATATTCTGATCTAGATTACAGTTACAGCATGGCGTGGGGGATTGCAATATATTTTATAATCATTCCTTTATGTATTGAAGTTCAGATTGAGGACAATGTTGTAACTTGTAAATGTGCATGTAGCAGCAGAAACCACACTTTTATTTGATGCACCAGCAACATTTATTGAAGAAAGAATGTTGAAGAAATTTTGAGTTGATTATCTTAGAATAATATTACTTTTAAAATGTGGTAATACAATTACATTACTGAGTTACTTGTAATTTAGGGATTACTTTTAAAAATGACCCAACCGTGGATGTTTCACACCCTTCCATTGTCTTCCATTGAGTATCATTTCTCCCTGCATGTGTTTTTTTAATGTGTTCTGAGTGAACTGGAGGATGGTGTTGTAGAATGTGTGTTTGTGAGTGTTTAAGTATTAAATAAAAACACGTTGAATGTATTCGTTTTCCCATCTTCATTTTTATTTTATTATGACAACATCCTTGCATGTGTGTTTGCTGCCCTCTCATCAACCCTGTTATTACACATACACATACACACACACACATACACACACTTACAGTTTACACACACACACACACACACACACACACACACACACACACACACACACACACACACACATACTGAGTGTTCAGTCGTACACAAACACAAGTGTTTCCTCTCTACAAATAGTGATTTAAAAGTAGAACCGGGTTCATAGGATTTACAGAAGGTGTGCAATAATTACTTATACAAAAGCAGGCAGGTACATGAATGTGTGCATCACAACAGGATACGATTGTAAATATTTAGTAGATTCTTTTTTTTGCAGAAATCACCGCCTCTAAACACTTCCTGTGTTCAGGGTTGTTTTACTTCTTGACTGATACTGACTAGAATCAACTTTAACAACACTGGCAACAGAGCCCTACAGAATAATGGAACCACCACCACATTCTACTGTGGGTAGCTAGTGATTCTCTTGGATTATGTCCCAATAATTAGTTCAGTTCAATCAGTCCACAGCACCTTATTCCAGAAAGCCAGCTGCTTTGTCTAAATGTGCTTTACCAGATCTCAAGCCACACTGTGGTTTGAACAGAAAAGGCATCCTCCGCAGCACTTTCCCATACAGCATCTCCTTGTGCAAAGTGCGCTAGTTGAATGATGCAGAGTGACATCTGCTGCAAGCTCATATTGTAGGTCTTTGGACCTGGTTTAGTAACAGAAAGATGCATTTTATTGATCCATGGGTGTAAGACAAGTTGATGCAAACTAACATCCATTTGCCAAATGCCATTATTATATAATTATTACTTTCCGTTCAGTTGGTTAGACAACTGCATCCAGCCCCATATAGTCTTGTGCTTGAGGCTTAGTCTTGCCGTGAGATTGCCGCAGGTGCACTTCCCCGCTCTCTCACCCCTGTCACACTAGCCATGTCAATGAATCAGGAAAAATGGTGTTTGCACTCAAAAAATTACTTGATCCAGTGCACTACAAAGCACCAAAGCACACACATGTTATAATGGCACCGGAAGTCGTGAGTTTGCGACCCCTCACTGACAGCTTGCCGCGTGTCTCCAACCCCTTCTTCACCTCACTCCAGCTAGTCCTGACAATAGGCCGAATGGGAGCGCACTCAGCACAGGTCTCCGCCCTCACTGTGTTTTTTAGGAACGGGGGCGCAGGTCTCCGCCCTCACTGTATGATTTTTTTTTAGGAACGGGGGCGCAGGTCTACGCCCTCACTATGATTTTTTTAGGAACGGGAGCGCAGGTCTCCGCCCTCACTGTACGAATGTTCTGTTTTAGGAATGGGAGCGCAGGTCTCCGCCCTCACTGTACGAATGTTCTGTTTTAGGAACGGGAGCGCAGGTCTCCCGCCCTCAGTCTTCATGTGTCGGCCTTCGGAGACAGCGCCAACAGTGCGCTGCAGACACACTGCCACCAAGAGGGCGTGAAGGTAACTGCAACTTCAATGCATGTTATGCCTCATTAGTCATTACCTTACACAGGCCTTGGATAGGCTATGGTAATACAAAGTTTAAAAAAAGGCTGAATAATGTCTCAAATGTCTATACGTTTTTGCGTGGCACATGAGTAAGTACCATATACTGTCCACCTCTATTACAAGAGGACTTGAAATATTACAATGTTCATCAAGTGTTGGTATGTTCACATCAATCTGCAGGACGTGGTCATCCCAGAGCTGCTGAAGAAGCTGGACATCCTAGGAGACAATGGGGTCAGTATCCGCACAGACTGCAAACTGTCTTGATCATCATGATGTCACCTTCTCTGCATGGAGCAGAACGTGCCCCAACATTGTTCAACCTTCTCCAGAGGTCCTGTGATTATGTTTAGGGTCAGTAGGTCGAGTGCTGACCATTCGTAGAAGTTGAGTTTTTTCTATTGTGTCATTCATTAGGCTTGATGTGTTTAATGAACAGGAAAGATTGCTTTTCAAGTAATTCCCTAGCGTTGGAAGTTTGTTAAAACAACTTTTAGGGCAATCACGGTCCGTCCAACAATGCAGCAGTGGTAACAGAACAGTGACATTTTTCTCAGAAACTTGCAGGAAATACATAACATTTGCAGGTTGTAGGTTGCATTAGGCACGAAGACACAGTAATGACTGTTTGTTTTGTTCTTTGTAGAACCTGAGGAACGAGGAGCAGGTGACAGTGATCCAGGCTGGAACGGTGCTCTCCCTGTGTGAGAAGGTGTGATGTTTCAGAATGAAATAAAAACAAGCATACGAGTGCTGATAAAAATTATTAAACCAATTGTAAAAATAATGTCAAAAATGATGATCCTGTTTCTGACATGTAAACTGGTCAGTATTCACCGTCTGCATCATCTTTCTCATCCTCTGTCAGTGGTTGAAGCAGATCGACAGCACAGAAGCAGCGCTCACCCAGAAAATGAGTGATCTGGAGAACGACAAGGTAGTCCGTGTTTTACCCTCCTTCTCCAATCTACTTCCTCCTGTATTACCCTCCTTCTCCAATCTACTTCCTCCTGTATTACCCTCCTTCTCCAATATACTTCCTCCTGTATTACCCTCCTTCTCCAATCTACTTCCTCCTGTATTACCCTCCTTCTCCAATTTACTTCCTCCTGTATTACCCTCCTTCTCCAATCTACTTCCTCCTGTATTACCCTCCTTCTCCAATTTACTTCCTCCTGTATTACCCTCCTTCTCCAATCTACTTCCTCCTGTATTACCCTCCTTCTCCAATTTACTTCCTCCTGTATTACCCTCCTTCTCCAATTTACTTCCTCCTGTATTACCCTCCCTCTCCAATCTACTTCCTCCTGTATTACCCTCCTTCTCCAATCTACTACTTCCTCCTGTATTACCCTCCTTCTCCAATCTACTACTTCCTCCTGTATTACCCTCCTTCTCCAATCTACTACTTCCTCCTGTATTACCCTCCCTCTCCAATCTACTACTTCCTCCTGTATTACGAGTTCTTCCTGAAGCCAGTGCTTGCTCTTTTAAATTATTGCCCGAGTGGGCGTTGCACACAACTTGCCGAGACTTGGGGAAAAAGTCTCGGGTAACTTGCGGGATCCCATTGGAGGACCTGGAAGAAGTAGCCAGAGGGAGGTCTGGGCTTCCCTGCTTAAGCTGCGGCCCCTGCGACCCGACCCCAGATGAAGCGTAAGAAGAAGAAGCCCAGCTGGGTTCAGATTGCTGAGGTTAAAATAGTTCGCCTTACTCGCACTTTTGCGAATAGCTCTGCTGGTCTTCTAGAAGGACTGACAGGAAAAATTATAATAAAGCCAGATTCCTAAAATAACATTTAGTAACAACAAATTGGTCAAGGTCAATACATTAACCGTCAAATGATGAACACTAAGCCATAACGTGGTCTATACATAAGACAACGGACATGGGCAATGCCACTGCCCAGAACAAGTATCTGTATGCTGCAAAAAGAAAACGTGAACCAAAAGTTACTCCTTCCAAACCCTGATTCGAGATGAGATTAGTTGCAGCCCCAACATGGGTCATCTCTCTCCACTGGTGCCGATCCAGTGTTGTTCTGAGTAGAGTAGGTCAAGTCCTAACCACTAGTAAATGTTGTCATGCGAATGTCTGGGTTGTATGCCTCTAATTCTTTTACTTTGCACTAATCCAGTCTATTTGGGTGCCTTTATATGACCATAGATTTTTAGAGTTCTGCTCACCATTCTGTGTGAACTGGGAGTACGTGATTTGTCATCCATTGCATAATGTGGTTTTGGAACGACTCGAGCGATAGTATTGGGGCCAGGATGAAGATAGCAAAAACGTCCCTAATTTGTTTCCTCTGTGCATTGAACAGGAGCTGTTCAGTAAACAGAAAGGCTTCCTGGAAGAGGAACTGGACTACAGGAAACAGGCCCTCGACCAGGCGTACATGGTACACATCAGGCTGTTCTCACCACCTTTTAATCCATATAGAAACATGTTATTCTGTAACTTAGTCGAGTCGATGCACACAACTCTTGCCTGTGTGCATTTTGTGGCTGCAACTAGCGATGACTTTGATGATCACATTGATCATGAACATTCAAAACCATCCGTCTGGTCAGAGGTTATGGACCAAACAAAAATGTGGCCATTTTGAATTCAGCCATCTTGAAAGTGTTTTGGAGGCCAACCCAATCACGCTCTTGCTGCTAAAGGGATACCCCCCAAATATTCCCCGATAGAAGCATCATTAAACCCCATGAATATTCTAGATCAATGCTGTCTGTAGGAATTGTAATGCCACAGCTTTGGCCATCTTGAATTCAGCCATCTTGAAAATGCTGGCCTCCCAAATTGCATCAGTTCATGAACCTACCCTAGAGCATTAACACACTGAATCCCGGACAAATCCATCTATCCTTGACATTTGCATGAAGGATCTGCCGGCGCACGTAAAATCATTAAATCCCTGGTGCTTCAGGGCTAAAATGACCGTAACATCTTCCACTTAGATGTTTCCCTCACCATACTCACCGCGGCGCCTGTGCCCGCAGAGGATCGAGGAGTTGGAAGCTACTTTGTACAGCGCTCTGCAGCAGGAGCAGGGAGCGAGCGGCCGAGCCGTGTGGGAGTCGCTCAGCGACCGTCAGCGCGAGGAGCTCCGGCTGGCGGTCGACAAGCTCCGCAGGCAGATCCTCCGACAGAGCCGACAGTACGACTCCCACATCCTGCAGGAGAGAATGGAGCTGCTGCAGCAGGCGCACCAGGCAAGAGTGACTTTTCAGGATAACAATCCTTTGGATTTTGTGTATAAATATATTTCAAGAAGCATGTCTAAATGGACCCAGAGAACACAACAAGGCTTTACACCCTGTTTTAATGTTTCATGATGAACAAAAGTGCGTCTTACAGGTAAAAGATAGTAATAGTCTTATAGAGTCATCTGATTGGGCTTGAGGCCGATCGCTTGTAGTCGCTTGTAGTCTTGGTACTGTAACCCAAGCCTTGTGGGTCGCTCTGCCTCCCAACACTCTGCGTTGTGTTTAGTGATGATTGCCGGGTGGGATACGAAGGAGAGTCGGACACACAGGCTGGTGATGATCGCGGTTGAGACCTTCTTTATTGTAGTTTGGTGTCACCTTCCCAAGGACAAGGGGAAGACTCAGTTTATATATCTCTAAACATAAAGTGACAACATTTCAATTGTACAGGTTTTAGAAAATGAAACAACGTTATAAAAGTAAAATATAAAAACATAGTTCCAAGTTCGAGTAAGAAACAATACCTCTAGCACTAGCTAGATGCAAAAACACATTCACATAAAATGCAGTTAGAAAGACATCCAACATATTACATAATGGAGAAACCCTTCCCCACATACAATCCATTAAGCAAAG
>OMKY01222756.1:4410-16811 GCA_900302395.1 Bregmaceros cantori
CCGAGAACGAAAACGTTAAACATAGGCCTGTCTGAACCGTTCGGAACAGAACGTTTTAAAAATAATTCCGTTTTCAAGCCCTGAGATTTGCATTTACCATAATATAGCCTACTAACATGATGGTAGTGAGTGAGTTAAAAATAATTAAATAGTTAAAGGGTTAACTAGAGCCGGACAATATATTCTTATGATATTTAAAATGTTCAGTAATTAAACTTGAAGTCTTATGGGTTAACTAGAGCAGGTCACTATATTCTTATGATATTTAAAATGTTCAGTAATTAAACTTGAAGTCTTATGGGTTAACTAGAGCAGGTCACTATATTCTTATGATATTTAAAATGTTCAGAAATTAAACTTGAAGTCTTATGGGTTAACTAGAGCAGGTCACTATATTCTTATGATATTTAAAATGTTCAGTAATTAAACTTGAAGTCTTATGGGTTAACTAGAGCAGGTCACTATATTCTTATGATATTTAAAATGTTCAGTAATTAAACTTGAAGTCTTCTATTGAAGACTGACTGACGGTCTAATGAAGACTCCCAGAGTGAAGTCGTCTCCATCGTGATACTTTGGAATCTGCGAGCTCTCCCTTTGGCTAAAGGTTGATATCCAGTCATAGCGGTGCTGTCCAAACCTCTCCTCCTGTATGATGTGGGGCATTAGAGACACACAGCCGGTGGATTTGAATAATAAATGACATTAAGAATGAAATGACCAGGCCTTAATCAGGCTCTCTTAAAGGGGATTTCCCATGCTTCAAATAACCATGGATAAAACAAGTCATTGTCAAAATCCGTAGGCCTTTTGTAGTGAAGTTTTAAAATGAAACAGGAGGAAAAAAAACATTTTAAAATCTAAATAAATAAAAATGATGTTAATTTTATAAAAACATCTGTACCATCTGTGAACTTTTAAAATGAAAATCAAACTAGTTCAGCCTAGATTTAAGTGGGGATAATACAAGATAAATATATACAATATTAGTCTTTTTATCATTTTTAAAGTTTTTCAGCGTTTTCATTTTACATTTTTGTCGTGTACATTTGTTGAAGTTTGACCCAGTCATTTCGTTTGGAGCTTCCTCTTTTTTCATTCACTGATGTGGGCAAACACATGGTTAAATTGTAGCGTCATATACGTTATATATGTAGCTATAGCTCTCTGAATATAACGGCCATTGTTAGCAAAATATGCTTTAAATTAAAACTGTTACTATATTGATCTTTGCTGAGTAGATGCATTTCTGTCTTCCGTGCGTGCATGCACTCACCTGCAGGTGAAGATAGAAGCAACTAATCACCTCAAAAATGTTCCCCTTTAAATCTGCCGTGAATGACCGAGGTTTGGTTACACAAAATCAAATGCAGTGATTTTTAGTGATCTTTTTTTTTACCTTCACCCCCGCTTGGGTCTTTGGGGCAAAGTTGTGCTAACAAAGTACTGCTGCGTGCTTGCCAGAGTGAGTGCACACTATCAATTGGTCTAAGATCAGGGAAGATGATATTTCAGTATGAATTTTCAGTGTTTTCCTTTGAATAAATATTAACGTTTTCAAACAATGAGACCTCACTCAATTCAATTCAACACTCTAGCAATTTGTGCTGAAATATTAATCTATTTGGTAAAAAATCAATATGTTTTCCATCTTTATGTTATACAAATATCAGAATGTTATACAGTCAGAATGATTTCTCTGACTGTTATGTCAATTTGAAAAATTGCTAAAATCTTTACGTAAACATATTTGCTTTTTATTATTATTAGTTTGCTTGACTGCTTCCAGTTCAACCAAGTTCAAGTCCAATTCAAGTCCGAGTCTTTGGACCAGTGCGACTTGTCAAGCATTACATCATCATTGTTGTCAATCGACCGTATCAAATGTTTAGTTGATGACACCCTGTGGCCAGCTTCCGGTTTGTTCCAAGTATGCTTGGATACTTTTAATGAATGTGTTCTCTACGTTTCTAGTTTAGTTTACAGGTACCTGTGTATGATTATTGATGAAAATAAGCAAGTTACTATTAGATTAGTATGTATTTTAGTTAAAAGTTGTGCCTTATCGAAACTTGGAATAATTACCATTGTGTTGTTTTGCCGCTGCTTGAGAACTCTGTGTAGAAATCTGTCAGAGATCAAATCCTCCTTTAAAATTCTCTGACGTCACTCTCCCCAACAGCACGTTTTTTGAAAAAGGTTGGGTGTGCCACAAAGTACCAACCCTCGCTACCACAGAAGAAGAATCACCACCGTGTGGCTAATTAGCAGCACTATAATGTAATTAGTAAAGGCTAACTTTAACACCAACGGGGGTTGACAGTTGAGTGTTAATTCACATCAGCCCTTGGTGCCATTTTTACACACTTCAACACCCGGCGCTCCCCACCTTCAAATGACCGAGCACGTCTTGAAATGGAGCCCACCACGAGTTGCGTCCACTCGACACCAACTGCTCGGTCACGCTGTGTGTAGCCGTCTTGTATTCTTTACCAGCCACTGCCCTCCCAAGTGCTGCTATTTCTGGTCTGGTTGTAATTTCATGTTCCAAAGACATTAGTCACTAGGCGTAGACCAATTCTTCAGATACTTTTTAAAGTTTCTGTTCCAAATTCATTTTCCATACATTTTCAATGTATGGAGCTGAATTTGGCGGGCTGAGCTTCCACTGCCCTATCCAGAAATTAAAGTACTAACGTCATTCCTGGCAGGCCATGATGGTTAAGAAGCTTGCTGCCCTCCCCTTCACTCATTCCTAATTGATCCAGGTGTATGCCCTCAGCTAAATTTCTCCCCTGGCGGTTGGCCGGACAGCTTCGGCACGCCCTATAAATTCTACCCGCTCCTAAACCATGTACTGCTTTGTTTTGCTATCCACCACCTTCCCCTGCTCCACCACCAAGATGGAAAAAGTGTTGTGTATGATGTGACATGTTCTCTTGTCACGTCGCTTGGCTCTGTTCATGGGTGGTTATCTATCTCACCCTGTGTGCTGGGGAAAGAATCCCCTAAACTACTGCTGCCTTCTCACCCTGCATGCTAGGGTGAAAATTCTCTACGCTGCTGCTCCCTGAATTAGTGCTTTTCCATGGTACTCATGGAAATAGGGGAGTTCCTCTGAACAGAGCCATACCGCCAAGATAATTCTAATTTCAATAAAAGAGCTGCTTCTTAATCTTCTGTTGTGTTTCTTGACTGAATTGGCTAAAATATTTGTCAGTGGGCTGCACCATAGATTCTGGAGAGATTCAGCTCCCATCACTCCCACTCCACTCATCTAGCTCCTTGTATACACATAATACCATAATTGCTGTGCACATGTTAAAAATTGTATCGTAGTCAAGCCCAAGCAGATCTATCTTAGCAATATTTTCTTGAATTATCAAAAAGTTGAGCTCTACTTTCCGGGGAAATTTGTGTACAACATTTTACAACAACAATAATACATACATTTTATTTAAGTGCTTTTCTAGACAGTTATAGACTCTTTACAAAAAAGAAGCAAGCTCAGGAACAAAGGAACAAACTAAAACAGAAAACAAAACTCTAGACAAAGAGAAAAGAGGGACAGCATATGCAGGTTCTTGAACAGGTGGGATTGTAGAGTTGGCGAGTGGCAGTGAGTTCCAGTGGGTTGGGGCGGTCTCCCAGGGTGCGGTACTTTGCCTCGGTGATGGCGGTGAGGAGGTGGTGGTCGGCAGAGCGGAGGCGGCGAGCGTCATGAAAATCTTGACTCTGATTTCCCCGTCCATTTGGAGAACGTCATCATTGGCAGACCGAACATCATTTCATTGATTCATCAAGTCACCATCATGTACTCGAGTCGGGCTCGAGTCCAAGTCTTGTGACTGGAGTCCCCACCTGGGGTAACTGATGTGTTGTGTCCAGCAGACATGCCCTGTGTGGAGAGCCAGTTGGAGGTCCTCCCTGACTCTCTGAGCTGTGATCTGGCTGAACTCACCTCGTCCAAACATCTGATGGAACTGGAGGAGACCTCTCTGCCCAGCATCAACACCCTGGTCACCAGTGGCTACATGGCTGACTTCGACACCTATACCTGCAAGGTGAGCATCCTTGATTTGATGGGGAGCAAGGGGGAGCGTTCCCCCCGGGTCGGTGGCACACCTTCAAGCAGCTTGTAGTAACATAGTATGTTAGCCTGGCAAGCCAGACCCAATGCATCGTCCACAAAGTGCACATCACTAGACGGTGAATTCAGCGTCTAGCGATGTGCAATTCGTGGACGATTCATTGGGTCTGGCTTGCCAGGCTAATAGTATGTTAGTAGCTAGCGCCCCCCCAGTGGTGTAACCTCTCAAAACTTATATATGCAATATTTATCATGATAAGAAGGTAACATCTATTCTAACGCCATTAAAAATCACCACAGGTCCACGGTAGCGATCTAGCCTGTTTTTCTTACAAGTTGCAATTACCGCTAAAGACCATTAGATGGTGACATGGTGAGAATAGTGAACAGTACACATGGTGATCATGCTGCTATGCCGAAGTAAAGGACGTTTACTCTTCCAAACAAATGCAAAACACAAAGTGACTTGTTCTACGTCATGTTGTAACAAGTTTACACCCAACAAAACACAAAGTGACTTGTTCTACGTCGTAACAAGTTTACACCCAACCCCCAAACTAGTGACATTGTTCTACGTCGTGTTGTAACAAGTTTACATCCAACCCCCAAACTAGTGACATTGTTCTACGTCGTGTTGTAACAAGTTTACACCCAACCCCCAAACTAGTGACATTGTTCTACGTCGTGTTGTAACAAGTTTACACCCAACCCCCAAACTAGTGACATTGTTCTACGTCGTGTTGTAACAAGTTTACACCCAACCCCCAAACTAGTGACATTGTTCTACGTCGTGTTGTAACAAGTTTACACCCAACCCCCAAACTAGTGACATTGTTCTACGTCGTGTTGTAACAAGTTTACACCCAACAAAACACAAAGTGACATTGTTCTACGTCGTGTTGTAACAAGTTTACACCCAACAAAACACAAAGTGACATTGTTCTACGTCGTGTGGTAACAAGTTTACACCTTACCCCCCAAAAATTAAAATGTTCTACGTCGTGTTGTAACAATTTTTGTAACAAATTTTGGCTCAAAGCTGACCAGGTATGCAAACACTACCTAATACCAGGAATGCCCCTCTCCTAGCTTTCTCTTTTTCATATATATACATATCTTTCTTATGGATCATGCAATGTGGATGGTGTTGACAATAATATTTTCCTTGTACTCCTGTTAGGTTACCTCTGCGGCAGCTCCAGGGTCCAGTCCTGGGCCCAGTCCCGGCCCGAGCCCCGGACCCTTCGGCAGTGCTGGGACCCCCTCTCCTGGTGTGGGCAGCACCAGCCCGTCTCACCAGAACCTCAAACTCGATGATTTCCAGGTAGTGATGAAAATGACTCGCTGGTCATTCATGTGTAAACATAATTTCCACGTCTCATCCACCACTCTGTTATCTTTTTTAAAACTTTTTTCAGTGACCAGGGCTGTGTCCCAAATAGCTCCCTATCCACCATATAGTGCACTATATGGGGCGTACGCCATTTTGTAGCGGTGTCCGAATTCTCCACGTACCCCATATAGTGCACCAGAAGTATCCCACAATGCACCGCAAAAAGTAGTGAGCATCAGATGTCCCCTAGAAGGAGCATTATAACCCATAATGCATTGTGATACGTTTTAATAATGACCTAAACTTAAATACAATAGCGTGGGAGTAAATAGCGACCGACTGCGGCAAATAGTTATAAATGTAAGTACTTTTGACTTTTTCTGATGATTGTTATATTTTATGATTATATATTTTTTTTATACAGGTGTACGGCTGCTACCCCGGGGCCTTCTCCTTCAGCTATCTGAATAAAGTTGATTGTGGTCTTCTTCCAGGTGTACGGCTGCTACCCCGGGGCCTTCTCCTTCAGCTATCTGGACGAGACGTTGTCCTCGTGTGGCTCCGACTACTACAACGGGTCGGTCTACACCTCCACCACCTCCCCGCCCCCGGCTCCCAGCTACCAGCCCACCGTCTGGGACTCCTTCAACCCGTACTCCGCAGCCCCGTCCAGCGTGGCCATGGAGAAGGCCGTTCTGGCCGCGCACCAGTTCTCCTTTTTCAACTTCAACGCCCCGACCGACGACCTGTCTCCGCTGGGCCTCGCCAGGCCGGAGCAGCCGGACCAACTCTACTCGCTGGGCGGCCAACAGAACGAGAACGCCTCGCCGGTCTGCGTCGGACCGCCCGTGTCGCCCGAGCACCGTCGCGGGGGAAGCCCCGTGACCTCGCTGACCGAGGGGATCATTAGTTCCTCTCAGAGCTGCAGCCCCGTGGCCGGGGACGGACGCTGCGCGGTATGCGGAGACAACGCATCGTGCCAACACTATGGCGTACGAACCTGCGAAGGCTGCAAGGGCTTTTTCAAGGTACGATAAAAATTGTACTTATTGTTCTTCTGTGGCTTACTGCACAAAGGATTTTGTTGCTGATTATTAATTAATTAATCATTATTTAATTATTAATCTTCATTTGAATTTCAGACATTTCATTGGTACACATATTGGATGGTGAGTAGTTTAGTTTGGAGCTTTAAACCTAGTACTAAACCACCGCACAACAATTTATTGGAAAGGACTCACAGACACAAAAAACACATTTCTCGACTCACACGTGGTGTAGGCAGCACATACACCAGTAGACACACAGATAGACCTCTATAAATGAAGTGTTCTATAAATGAACTGTTCTATAAATTAAAAGTTCAAGGGAGCGTGCGGGTAGAGTATCACATGTTGTGTATATTTCTAGTGTATATTGTGTAAATTGTGTATATTATGTGTAGAGTATCACATGTTGTGCATTACCCCTTGCCAGAGATGGCAAAAGTACCAGGATTTCATACTTGAGTAAGAGTAAAATACATTTGTAAAAAAACAACTCGAGTAAGACTACTAAGTACTGATCCAAATATCTACTCAAGTAAAGTAAAAAGTACAGGCTGAGAAATGTACTCAAACATATTCTTGAGTACAAAGTACAAAAACTAAATTTGCACTTTACAGGCAATATTTTTTGAGGGGTAAGATAAAACAACGTATTAACTGCCACTGTGCCTTACCAAATACCGACTGAGAAAAAAAGGAAAAAAGTAACAACCCTGTTTTGGGAAAGGTAAAGAATAGAAGTACTGATATTTGTGTTAAAAATCTACTGAGTACAAGTAAAAAGTACTCACAGAAAAAAGTACTTCTAAAAGTCCAGATACTTGAGAATTCTACTTCAGTACAGTACTTGAGTATTTGTTCTTCATTACTTGCCATCTCTTCCCCTTGCCTTGTTACATTTTGTACATTTGTCTCTGTGATGCTGATCATTGACAGCAATAAAGTTCATTGTGATAGTGGTTCTTGTTGACAGCGGACCGTCCAGAAGAAGGTCATGAAGTTCATTGTGATAGTAATTCTGATTGACAGAGGACCGTCCAGAAGAAGGTCATAAAGTTCATTGTGATAGTGATTCTTATTGACAGCGGACCGTCCTGAACAAGGTCATAAAGTTCATTGTGATAGTGATTCTGATTGTCAGAGGATCGCCCAGAAGAAGGCCAAGTACGTGTGTCTCGCCAACAAAGTTGATTGTGATATGATTCTGATTGACAGAAGACCGTCCAGATGAAGGTCATAAAGTTGATTGTGATAGTGGTTCTTGTTGACAGCGGACCGTCCAGAAGGAGGTCATGAAGTTCATTGTGATAGTGATTCTGATTGACAGAGGACCGTCCAGAAGAAGGTCATAAAGTTGATTGTGATAGTGGTTCTGATTGACAGAGGACCGTCCAGAAGAAGGTCATAAAGTTGATTGTGATTCTTGTTGACAGAGGACCGTCCAGAAGAAGATCATAAAGTTAATTGTGATAGTGATTCTTATTGACAGAGGACCGTCCAGAAGAAGGCCAAGTACGTGTGTCTCTCCAACAAAGACTGTCCCGTGGACAAGAGGCGGAGGAACCGCTGCCAGTTCTGCCGCTTCCAGAAGTGCCTGAGCGTTGGAATGGTGAAGGAAGGTAAGTAGGGCTGAAGGAAGTAGGAAGGAAGTAGAAGGAAGTAGGGCTGCAACTAACCATTATTTTGATCATCCATTAATCAGCCATTTTTACTGGCCATTCATCGATTAATCGCTTAATTTTTCCTTTAAAACGATTATTAGAATTAATTAAGATTATGAGAAATTATTAAAAGGTTGCAATGTTAATATTACAAACTTTTTTGCTGTTTCACTATCTCCATTTTATAGTAATAGCATGAAAGAGCCTACTCTTCCAGGCTAAATTATAACATATTGGACTTTCACGCAAGCTTACGTGTTGTCTTTATTGTATTGGGGCCTTGACACTGGAAAAATTGCATCGGGAACAACATATATTCAACATGTTTGAGTGGAGAATAGGCCAAACCATGAAACGATTAATCGCTGCCGATTAACCGATTATCAAATTAGTTGGCGATTATTTCAATAATCGATTAATCGGTTGCAGCTCTAGTTCAATGTATTTTTCCCATGCGACACTACGGTATACACAGCGTCATCATTTGATGTGTACTGTACCTGTAAAACTACGATTAAATCCTGTGGGGCTGCACTTACTGCGGTGGTTCTGGGGTCTTGTAGGGTCCATGTTGGCCAGCTCTCTCTCCATGTAGTAGATGGCTCGGGTGGCGTTGCCATCCGGATCCACCTGGATACGGTAACCACTGCGTGCTGATTGAAACAGACAACAAATATTATGAAACAAATCACACATGCATATTAAACAATACGATGGAGGATGGAGGTTCCAGTCAATGATGCTGTGAAGGAGGCAAGAAGTGGTTTGCACAAACTAGCAGAAGGAACTAATGAGTGTATGCAGCTGTAGTTGCAATTAGGGAGTGTAGGAAGCTCTAGGTGGTAGGCATTAGGGAGTGTAAGTGGTAGGGTCTAGGATGTGTAGTTGGTATAGATTGGCAGATTATAGGTGGTAGAGATTAGGGAGTGGAGGCATCTGTAGAGATTAGGGAGTGGAGGCATCTGTAGGGATTAGGGAGTGTAGGCAGATTATAGGTGGTAGGTATTAAGGTGCGTAGGCCGCTGTAGGTGGTAGTGATTAGGGAGTGCAGCTGTAGGTGGTAGGGATTAGAGAGTGTAAGAAGATTATAGGTGGTAGGGATTCGGGAGTGTACGCAGATTGTAGGGATTAGGGAGTGTAGGCAGATTATAGGTGGTAGAGATTAGGGAGTGTATGCAGCGGTGGGTGGTGGGAATAGGGAGTGTAGGCAGATTATAGGTTGTAGGGATTAGGGAGTGTAGGCAGCTGTATGTGAGCATGTTTTCTTCAATGAAACACAGAAGTGAAAGCAGAGTCTGCAGTGAGTGTAATACAAACAGCGTCAATTTTCTTTAATATCCGACTCTGTTCGGACACTGTTAAAATACACTGTTCACAGTGGATTTGATTTTCACATGAGTTACTCCATGCCGGAGACGACAGTTTATTTTTAGAAGTTAATTCCTTCAGATAAACGTGATTCAGTCATGGCAGAATTTCCCCGCAGGATCAGTGCCTATCCGTGTAATTTATAATATACTGTGTGCCACAGTATATTATATAATAATATACTATTAATAATAGCATTAATAACCTGGGAGGTCAGAATGTACTGGATAACCTGCGGAGGAACACTTTCAACTTTCTTGACAAAATGATGTTCTCAACCGGTCTCCATTGATCTAGTGCCGAAGACGAGAAGAGAAATATTAATCGGGCAGCCGAAATTTCCTATTTTTCCAACTGTCATGGAGGTAAAACGAGAGCTTTAAGCACAGGGAAAAATATAGGGACAGTTATGGTGGGAAATTAACATCGTGGAAAGAGCATCTGAGATGGGAGGTTCATCCTCCTGGCCACGCAATGATCATCATGCAATTCTGACATGCAATTACGCAATCATGCAAACAAGCCGGTCATGCCGTGACATTGAAGCGCTGGCGACGTGGACTTACGCGGATATTGTTGGCGTGCGTTCCAACGCACTGTTATGAGAGAACAGTCAGCACACATTATTAGCACAAATAATAGACAATCAATAAAAACAAGTTTTTACAACGATCACGTCTAACGAGTAAAGCATCTCTACAACACCTTATTTCAAACACATTTGTTTGAAAATGGACTATGTTACTTATTAACAAATGCAAGTCAATATGTATTATTCAAGTTTAAAATTTTAATAATTATTTTGAAATTAAAGGATTGGGCCAAACTGTGTCCATTTAAAATTAAATCCCTGTTCGAATGGTTTCTGGTGCAAATATAAAAGTAATTTACAACCAATTGTTGGGAAAAAAAATCCATCGAGGTCTTGGACTTGAGATATTGTTCCTTTTAATAAAAAGAAATTAAATAAACTTACTGTTGTCAGCGTTGTCCTGGTCATGGAGAAGAGGAACCTGAGATCCCTGGCCAACTGCACACACAGAAAAACAACGGAGTTACACCATGCCTACTAACTACATTAATTCATTCAATTAAGTATTTAAAAAGGGATTATTTATATATATCTGTATATATATCTATATCTATATTATATTATATAAAACACACACACAAAAGATCGACATCACTCACATCCATTCCAGTATGTCAAATCGCACACTTGTGTACTATTTTAAGTGCATAGGGCTTGATAGATTTGAGTAGAGTTGCGTGATTTCCAGTGCACCAAAATTGCCTGAATGATGCCCTAAAAATGGTCATAACACGCACTTGATGGACATAACACGCACTTGCTGAAGTGTCACTACGCCATTTCCAGTGGGTGTAAAAACAGAGGTGTTCGATAGACAGCACTAAATTGCAATAGAAGTGCACTAAAAAGTCAGTGCGGCGCCATATGAGACAGAGTTAGAGTTAGCATAGACCGGGCTAAGCATCCCAAACTAGGTCACTCTAGGAACTGAGTCTTAGGAGACTGCCCAAATTAGTGTAAAGCCAGGCCTTATGTACTCAGAGCTCACAAGGGACCAAAGCCGAGCCAGGAAGCGGACAGCTCTCTGGCAGAGCTGTGAAAGCATCTGGCCAACTTCCTTACAGGGGTGAATAATGCTACTTCTTCTCCATCCCCTACAAAATTAAACAACACTTTAAATCATTGTGGTTGGCTCCACTTTGTAATCATTGGTTTAAAATGTCAACTTGTCAATGTTCTAATTACCGGCGTCGGGGAGGAGCAGGTTATGCTTTCACCCGCGTTGGTTTGTCCCCTCGATAACTGAAAGTTGAGCACGGATCTGGATGAAATTTTCCAGAGTTGTTGGAAATGACGAAAGAAAGAAGTGATTCAGTGATTCTGTGCATTTCTGTAGCCTATAAGTAACATTGCTCTGCATGAAAAGTGCTATATAAATTAAGTTTGATTTGATATTAACGGGTGAACGATCCCTGATCTCCGTAGTGGCGTCACGCGCCCACATTGAGTCTCCCAAATGGCCAATGGCATTTTTCACCGGCGGTGCCATTTCCGAATATTTCCGATCGTGTCCAGGATATTTCGGAATTAAAACGCGGCGGACGCGCCACCGACAGCAACTTAAGGTTGTCTGCTCCCCATCTTTGCATCATATCGTATAGCGCAGCGGTAGTGGACTCGACTCGAACGACAACGTCCTGAGTTCGAATCATGTCGCAAGCACTTCTTGCCTCTTATTTTCAACCTGCAAATTGCACCTTTTTCTTTTTTACATTTTAGGTTAGACTAGGTTTAGGGGTTAGGTGCAGGTTTGCAATCTCCGAATGCTTCTAGTTTTGTCAATATAATTATTAACTTATGTAACTTAAGAACATGAACGTGAAGGAGGCTGCCTTCTTGCTCACAAAGCTGCTTACCTGAGCTGGCTCCGTCGTAGTCACGGCCGTAGCCGTTGGCCGGTCCGCCACCGGCAGGCTGCATGGGCATGAGGGGTATTCCGGGCTGGCTCTGGCCGTACATGCTCACGGGGGCAGCATACATGCTGGGAGCCCCGTACTGGCTGGGGACAGTGTACTGATTGGGAGGGTATCCCTTCTTCACCGCCTTTCCTGCTTCGTACACTAAACACAGAATCAACCTTATTCACCATGTTGCATATGCAACAAAGTGTTCGGTGAACACTTTAACGCAATAAGAACAATAAAATAATGCAATAAGCACAATAAAATAACGCAATAAGAACAATAACATAACGCAATAAGAACAATAAAATAATGCAATAAGCACAATAAAATAACGCAATAAGAACAATAACATAACGCAATAAGAACAATAAAATAATGCAATAAGCACAATAAAATAACGCAATAAG
>OMKY01222884.1:0-14740 GCA_900302395.1 Bregmaceros cantori
AAGAGATCGGGGGTAGACATTGCAGACAAGTCGACGAGCGGAGTCGAACTCGCGACACTGCGGTAGACACAGCGCCACTAACATGAATGGGGTCGCGTTAGGTGCGGTGTCCATAACCACTCTGCCAACGTGGACCCCGATGTTGACTATCTTTTTTTTTAAATGTTTTTTCCAGTCCAATCAGGCTGTTTTTTCCTAGCTTCATTCAGAAACAGGTGAAGATGGGGGGCAGACATGCGGGAAATACGTCGGTGGCGAGATTCGAACCACCGACTCACCGCGCCACTAAGGCATATGCGTGCTTTCCAGCGCTCTGCCTAACCAACTGAGCTACTGGGCAGCACGATGTTGACTATTTCTAGTCATATTTTTTTTTCATATCAAATTTGTGTAGATCAATAGGTGGTGATGTCGGCAAAAAACCCTGACAATAACAATGATTCAAGTCCTTAATTCTGATTAATTGATTACTGCATTAGTTATCGATTGATTTCATAATCGATTCGTCATTGATTAATTGACTTTTGCACCCCTTCACCAAATAATTGAATGAAACTGGAATCCAGAGGTATGACAAATGCCTCACACGTTTTAATCAACTATGGATCACACTTTTTAATGCCAATTATGTTTTTTTTAACAATATATGATCACACATGCATATATTTATATATGTATATGTATTAAGTGTGTGGCGATTACAGAATTTCCAATTGTGATGATCGTGGCCTCAAAAATTGTGATTGACGATTTGATCATGATCACTAACTAAGAGAACCAAGCTTCTGCCACATCCCACCGCCAAGACTCGGACAAGGTTAATTCAGAGTTCCGAGAACACTGTCGTCGTGGTGACGTTACAGCAGAGGATTGGCTGTGTTACGCCGGCCCCCAATCACGCTACAGAGCACAATTGGCTAAGCCACGCAAGCACTGCGTCATTGCGTAATGGCGTCATGCCGGAAAGATGGATAGAGAGGGCATGATATTTTATTGACGATGTCGCGAAGAATCCAAAATACGTGCAATATCAAATCGCGACGTCAAAAATCGTGATTGACATTCAAATCGAAAATCACCACACCCCTAATATGTATATACATATATGTATACACATTTAATGATTTTACAATGAATACAATTTTTACATGACTTATTGCATTCCGTGTGGCACTTATACTTTATATAAGCATATAACCATTGGCCAAGTCTGAGAGGTATTTTAAGATGAGGTATGAGACACGCACTTATTGTCTGTTTAGGATTGCTGGACATTCAGGGCCTCAGTGTGTGTCAGACGGATGGAGAGAATTATTATCAGTAATTGAGGAGAGAGAGACAGAAAGTGTGTAGTCCGTTAATCAGGCTAGGGGTGAAATTGGAGGTCGTGCGCTGGCTTAAACATTAACTGTGCTATTACTTGGCTGATTGCCATTATGAATTCAAGATGTTGGCCTGCATCTCAACTACGCATGTTTGTGTGTTATTTTCTCTCAATTACTTCTTGGGTGACTAGCCGTTTAACGCTTGAGATTGTTTCGTCAATCATAGTTTGTGCCTAGATTAATGGTAAGAAACAATTTCTGGGGGAAAAAAAGTGATTATGAATATATTCATTATTTCAGCGTCGCAGACTTCCACAGCCATCATACAGAAAATGCATACTTGCTGCCAAAGACATCACAGAAAGACATCAAAAGATGCTCTTCATCTCTTCAGTTGTTTACCTGCACCGCGGAAGCAGGTTATGTTTTTTGTCGACCAGGATAACTGAAAAAGTTGTGCACGGATCTGTTGGAAATGACCAACAGAAGAAGTGGTTTTGGTGCATTTCTGTAGCCTATAAGTAACATAATCATATTTACCGATAGATCGCTGGGCGCTGGGCGCAGACCTGCAGTATACTTATGCCGGAGACGCAACAGTTGCATGCGCTGTGAGCCTAAGCCACAGGCACACTTCGGCCAGTGTACAAACTCTACTGACAGACCCGCCCCAAAATGCTGCGAGTGAACTAGTAGTAGTAGTGAACTATTATCTTCTCATATTTTATGTCCTAACTTTGTGCTACACTACCACTGCAAAGGCGACTTTCCAAACTGTATATAAAGTAGACGCAGCGTGCATGACGTCATCCATAGACTGTATATAAAGTAGACGCAGCGTGCATGACGTCATCATGTATATAAAGTAGACCCAGCGTGCATGACGTCATCCAGAGACTGCATATAAAGTAGACGCAGCGTGCATGACGTCATCCATAAACTGTATATAAAGTAGACGCAGCATGCATGACGTCATCCATAGACTGTATATAAAGTAGACGCAGCATGCATGTCGTCATCCATAGACTGTATATAAAGTAGACGCAGCGTGCATGACGTCATCCATAGACTGTATATAAAGTAGACGCAGCGTGCATGACGTCATCCCATTGCTTTCATCAAAGTAGACGCAGCGTGCGTGACGTAAAAGGGGTAACCAGGGGTGGACACGCTTTCTGACCAATAGTATGCCTGCACGTCATTATTTGCACGGTCTGCGTCTCATATCTCACACGTGGGAGCGAGCCCTGCTGGCTAGGTCAGTCTGGCCCTAATCCTTCCACGTGGTGTCCTGACCCGGCACCCTAGATGGGACCTTATTGCAAATGCTGACGTGCATTAATAAACATCAGTACGTTAAGCCGGGGGTGCAAGTGCCGTTTTTCGTTCTTTATTGAGAGATTGACAGGATTAAATTGGAAACTGGGATGACACCCCGTGCCACCGCACGCTCCCGAGGAAAGTCTTTTTAAAAGTAACACATACCAAAAAGCTAAATGCTTATATCAGGAAATAATTTCCTATCTTGTATTACTGCAAAGATACATGTTGTAGAAAATGTCACATTCATCCAGTACTAGTTACTTGAAAAATGTACTCCGCTACAGTACTTAAATATTTGTACTTCATTACTTACTATCTCTGGTGTTGAGCAACATGACATTCTCATCCTTGATGCAATAAAAGCAGTGTACATCAAGCATGGTGCTACACGGCAAGTAATCCAGTCGTGGCGCACAGTATCCTTCATTGTCAAGGGTTAGGGGGTGTACTTGCAGGTATACCCACCGTCTAACCCTTGACACCCAACAAACATGACACAACCTCCCCTCACCGCAGCTCAAGGTGTGTGTGAGGATACTACGCACGCAGAACCCTTGGAAATCAAGTGGACCCAACGAAGTGTCCCCAGCATGTCTGAAGTACTGTGCAGATGAGCTGGCACCCATCCTCACTTGGCTGTTTAACGGCTCACTGGAGCTGTGTGAGGTCCCTGCCTGCGTCAAGAGATCCACCATCGTCCTTGTCCCAAAGAGTGCCCTTGTCTCAGGCCTAAATGACTACAACGGTACCACCCCATCGCCTTGACGAGCGTGGTCATGAAGTGAATGAAGATAATAAATCCATGTAGTAACCCACCCCTCTCCAGCTCCTTGTGAGCAAAGCGTGCATTCAGGACAATAATAATAATAATAATAAATTGGTGCAACCTTCTGGGTGTAAGATAAGTTCTGGTGGTCAGGGTTGTGGGAGGCAAGGGATACACATGGGCCATATCAAGTCCCAATCCATCTCCAGTCCGGGGCAGTCAGCTTGCCAGAGACAGGCGATTGAAAGTGATTTGTACAAGGAGGTAGGCAGGTGATTGTAGAGAAAGGAAACAAAACCTCTGGTGGATTATCTTTCAGAGATCAGTTTGCCCAGAAAATGTTGAGGGCCCACCTCCAAGGAGCTCAGTGTGCTTTCAATTATGTTCTCCAAATTACATCTTAAAATCTCGAATTCGAGAAATACCAGTTCTCATTTACACAGCAATTATAACATTGCGCCAGCAGGGGTCACTGCGACAATGCGCATCACAGGAAAACATCGGCGCAAGCAGGACATCTGATGCGGTTTTATTTTAACTTTATTTGTGAACAACAAGATATTCCATTAGCATAATCAATAGGCAATTAATTCATTGAACAGGTACATGAACAAAAGCAGGGCTGCGTACACTAAAATCTGAATAAAAACATGGACCGTGCGACACTGCTCCTCGATGCGTTTCGAGGTCCGAGGGGTGAGCACTTCCACTAGAGGTTTCATCGGAGGCTCCGGCCTGGGTGTGATAGGGCTTGTTCTAGTAATGCTGCAATACACAAATTGGATGGCACATTTTTAAACATTTATTAACAACCAAAAATAACGAAAATAATGAAATAGTTAAGTGTAATTTACGTTTAGGTAACGAAAACAGCTAAGACCAACCCTAATTATGACAACAGGGTCATCCAGAAAAATGTTGAGATATCAAGTGCCCCACACATAATTTGACAAAATCCTGCCACAGTTCAGATATTTTCTGTGATTGTGTCTAAAAGGGATTGTTGATTTTATTCATCATTTGACATTTCTTGCAACTAAAAGGGATGTCATGAACATACTAATATCCCCTCAACGACTTCTACAAAAGGGTCCACACACACACACACACACACACACACACACACACACACACACACACACACACACACACTTTTCTAAAATGTAAAGTTGAATTTATCTGAGTACACATAGAAAAAAAACGTTATTTTTTGCAAATTTATTGAAAGGGAAAAACCGAAATATCACAAGGTCATATTAAGACCCTTTGCTCAATATTGAGTAGAATCCCTCTTGAGCTAGTACAGCCATGAGTCTTCTTGGGAATTATGTTACATGTTTTTCACACATGGATTCTTCCTTGCAGAGCCATTCGAGTTCTACCAGGTTGGATGGTGAATGTTAATGGACAGCCATTTTCACGACTCTCCAGAGACGCTCGATTGGGTTTAGGTCAGGGCTTTGACTAGGCCAGCAAGAATAGTTAAAGAGTTGTTCCGAAGCCAGTCCTTTTTTTAAATTTTAGCAGTGTGCTTAGTGTCGTTGTCTTGTTAGAAAGTAAACCTTCAGCCCAGTCTGAGGTCTTGGCCACTCTGGAAGAGGTTTTCTCGTAGGATCTCTATCTACTTGGCTATGTAGTATGTACTGTATCTGGTATGTACTGGCTGCATTAATCTTTTCTTTAATTGCAAACGATCATCCTCCCCCTGCAGCTGAAAAACACCCCCATAACATAATTTTACCATCACAGTGTTTCTTCTGGCTACTCTGGGCAGGTGATGAACAGTGCTGGAAAGTAACAAATTACATTTACTCACATTACTGTAATTAATAACTTTTTATGAGTAATTTGTAATTTTCTGAGTAGTTTCTGAAATGTGTAATTTTACTTTTACTCAAGTACATTTTTACCTTAGTACTTTTAACTCATTACATTTGAGTCCCCTCATGTTACAGAGAGAGAGACAGACAGAGACAGAGAGAATCTCTACAGCCATACTTACATAGCACGCCTCTTGGAATTTACAGGTATTACTTCAACGTTGGAGGGACCGGCAGAAACCAAGCTTTTCTACAAATGTGGGGAATATGGGAATAAGCATATCATTCATAATACTAATGTTACAGTCATGCAATCTCTGCCTGCAGCAGAATGTGCACAACATCTTCCATCAGGTCCAATGTGGCTACGTTTAGGTCGCGCCAATATTTGAGTTGGCCGTGCTTTTACCTTCCACCAATCTTTCAAGGCAGAGTTTTGTTTGGCCTATGTGGTCGCACATGATGCGACCATAGAGGTTTGGCCTTTTGAACATGGTCATTCCTTTGAATTAGTGTTGGACTTTTTATTTCTATGTGCTCTGTAAGGCGACTTGTCATTCAATGCATGAGGTGCTTTGGGAATGACTCAATAGAGTCATAGCTGATGTGTTGCAGGTTTTATAAAAATGGAGTTCAGACTAAAGATTCACCCTGCAAAGACTCAAAGTACTTGGCTACCTCTTCCATCCACGTGCAACCCCTGCAATACTCAAACTTAAGATTTGCTGATTTTCATCAAATCATACTCCAAAATGTTCTTCCCAGATCTTAGTGTGGATGATACCTCTCGTCAGTGAAGATAGAAGCAATATCTGTGCTGGCTCTGTGGTGCAGTCAGTAACACACTTGGTGCCTGTGACTTACATACACTGCCTTTGTTGACCTTTCTGCAATGTCTTCCCGCCAAGCGCCCTCATCCCACTTCCAAAGATAACCCCGTCAATAAAATGGAAAAAGGCACTTGCGTGGAAAAAAATAACGTAAAAATAAAATGATTTTGTGTAACTCAACTTTGTTCGTCTAACTACTAAGAGGTTAAATTAGGAGTGAAGATGAAATAATTGACTGCCATCGTCAGAGAAGAACATATTTCGGTAGTTTTCCTTTAAACCACAGCATTCACCCCAGTATTGGTCGTCTTCCAAAGAACAAAAATATTAAATGTTCAAACTCACCTCTGTGTCTCTCTCAGCAGGTTCCTCTACACCATGTTGTCTATACATTGCGGAGTCTGTATAGAAGAAAAACATTAAATATTCCCAGGGGGCTGTCTCTGTTCTGCAGTTGGTTAAACTGCTTCATCCAGCCCTATGGGCTCTCGTGCCTGTGGCTTAGTGTCACAGCTCACACAGTGAGGCAGCTGTCATGTAGGTCTGCTTCCTCCCCCCCCCTTAACACCAGTCAACATGAAACATTGCACTAGCAATTCCCACCCAAAGAGTAACCTTAAAAGAAACTACTGTAATTTTTTATTTATTTCCTTTTTTTAAATAAATCCTTATGATGTGGCCAGAATTCAAATTGCACATGCAGCACCGCCAGATTGTTTCCCCTCATGGTCATGTACTGCACATCCTGCTTGTCCCCGCTCACTCATCCCACTTCCACACTACGCTGTCAATAAAGTGGAAAATGACGCCGATAACTAACTTGCAATACAAACTTGTAACATCGACCAAATGGGCAAGTTGGAGCAAAAATAGTTAAAACACATGGCAATAGCATCTCCTCCGCTCCCCACAAAAGTAATTAAAAATGTACAACTATAAATACAGATGATACAGATTCGCAACTGACTGAACAGAGTTGGGTAGTAATAGAATACATTTAATCAGATTACATTAAAAAGTAACTAGTCAAGTACAGCTACATTTTAAACTAGAAGTACCCAGGGAGCAATGTCATATGGTCAATTACACTAAAGGCACCCCCCATAAACAGTCTCTGCTGCGATGATAAAAAAAAATCCTAGATCATCTCCAAATGTTAAAGGATTGTTCCTCAGGCCAATAAGCATCTCTGGTAAAAACAACCCCATAACTTCACAGACAAACAAGTAAATATGTAATCAAGATTAAAAGTATGATTTGGTAGGAATAGGGATTGCATGCGCTAAAAGAAATTGAGGATCATATTTACTTTTAAATGTGCAGGCAGCAGAGCCCCTTTTACAGGAGACCAGAGCCACTTTCATACAACATTTATAGGACATAATTTTGCACAAAAACAGAATCAAAAGAAATAATCATGTAACAGCAAGACATTTTTCATGTTTATTAGAATAATCCTAAAATAATGGAATTATATCTTACTTTACTTTTCAAATGTGATTACCGATTACAATTTCTGCTTTTTAGGAAGCAGGTGGTATACCAAATAAGTTGGTACCTGGGACCAGGTTCTTTTTACCTTCAAGTTGAGATGGTAGTATCTAAAAGAATGTGCCATAAGGGTCATTTTGAAACCTCACCTGCCTGTTTGACGTTTATTACTCTGTCCAGCTTTGTACACTTATACTTTGAGCGGGTCCTGGATGCCACCACGCCATTGCTGGAATGAAGTTGGGAACGCCGTTTAAAAATGAGTCGCTCGTTGGCTGCTTGAACACAGAGCAGGCACGGACCTGATCACATGATCAAAGGGCATAGGAAGAGCAATTAGTGCATTTCCCAAAGCAACCACTTCAGGTTCAGCGGATCGTTCTACGATAAATTGCATATGCAGGAATCACTGGTTCAATATCTGCAGATTATACTGTTAATTAAATGTTAAATAAATCCGCTTGGAAAGACATACCCACTCTTTTGTGTCACTGTGCGTACACAGACTGCACAATGATACCCCTCCGTAACTTTTTTTTCACCTTCACCCGCATCCCATGCGAACGCAACCTTAACTCACAGATTTATCCAAAGGGTGTCAGGAGACCGAGAATACTGAGAAACTGGAAGAAAGAGCCAGCATGTCTGTGCATATCTGACGACATCACAATGACAGCTCACCTGTCAGCGCCAACCACTTTAACACCAAAAAATATGCATAGACATTTCAAGGGCCACCAAATATTCTCCACAAATGACATCCAAACGTTTGTCGAAGTCTGCGGTGCTGAAAGAGTTGAGCAGTCCCCGAGTCAAAACAATTCTGACATTCCACATTGTAGGAATTGAATAAACCCTGCCACAACAGTATCCTGACATGTACCTACCAGACACAGCATCGACACCTTTCGCATTGCAGGAGCGGACTTGACATTCGGATGTGGATCCACCATCGGCCGTATCCTGAGGAATGTAGAACGCATCATTCTGGTTGACCTCACTACTAGCCAGTGCACATAATCTGTCTATTCGGGTCGCCCCGTCTCGGAGACGCAAGGAGTCATATGAAGTGGGGGTGCTGTAGGTAATCGTATGACATCACCAAATCAGCCCAAAGGACCAAAAGACGTTTTTCTCACCATTTTCACTTGCTTGATCTATGTTACGCTACTGCATGGACTATATCTTTAATTGATCAATAATTGATGTGTTATTAAATCACAGTATATTATAACATTACTCATCTATTCAACAAGTGTGACATAACACTTGCATTACCAGATAGCACTTATAATAGCAACACCAAAAAAAATCACAAGACTGAACTAAAAACTGGGAAATAGCTGTCTGGTTTATTTATCAACATGGCAATGAGCTTATATTTACACTCACATGTATTCATTCATAATAGGTGTATTTAATTCAAGTGTTGTAGTTGTGTTGTCCACTAGAGGGTGCTGAAGCACCCGGCGCATCCCACTTCCTCCGTCCCTGTCCCCTCTCACTACAATGATGATGAGAAGCTCCTGGGTTCCAGTGCCAGTCCGTGCAGGTCCTTTAGGTGTGGAGTTTACATGTTTTCCCTGTTCTGTGTGGGTTTCTGTTCTGCGCGCACTCCGGTTTCCCTCCACAGAAAAAAAAGCATGTTCTAGTTAACGTGTTCCAGTCAGTGGCTCTCGCCAAGAAACTGGCTCAGGATCTGGGCAGCTACGTTGTAGTATGCAAGAGCTACCCACCATCCCACACACTCACACTTTCTGTCCAAAAGAGCTTTTACCTAATGATAAACAATACAATGTGTAAAACTATAAAAAGTTTCTAATACTTTCCTTTTACACACACCCTCTATTATTCTTTTCAAATATGTTGATTATTTCTGCTATTTGAAGTGTCAAAATATCATGTGGGGTGACCGTCCAACCTTGACATTTGTTGGGACAACTAGTTTTAAATCACATCAAAACGATTTAAATATAACCCTTGCCATATTTGGCATAATTATAAGGATTTTTTTTCAATGTATTCACAAAGTTACAGAGCATACTGCCTGAAATACCACCTGGGGAAACTGGAAAATACTTTTATTTCTAATATCATCTATGGGAGATGTTGAATCAAGTCACCTATAGAGGAATACAGTCAAACAACTTCCTTCTAACAAAAGTTAGTAGTCTCTCATCTTTTAAATTGATCTTAGATTTTTATATCATATTGCGCGACCATGCTAAAAATGTGAATAATGACTTTTATTTGCAATGCTATATTTTGAAGGTAGATTTGTTAGTGATATGTGGTGATACGCAGTTATCTTGGATTCTATACCAGATCACATGCTGGCGTTATGGTTCCCATGAGAGCCTGTTCAATCAAATTAATTTTTTTTTTATAAATCATTATGATTGTTGTATGTGTTCATCATTTGGGACGACCATCAGTTACATGGGATCAGCGCTTGAAAACAAAATTATTTTTCAAACGTTCCGAACGGTTCAGGCAGGCCTAAGTTCAACGTTTTTGTTCTCGGAACCGTTCCGCCACCAAAATATCGGTCCTGAACCGGTTCGGAACACAAACATTTTGTTCTTTCTTAAAGTTCCTTTTAGTGTGCAATGTTAAGTTTAGATATAGTTTATACAAAATATATTTGGTGGACTTTTAAATTTCAGTGTAACTGTATTAACTTGAAAACCGGGTTTAAAACGCCATTACATTCACAAAATGAAATTAGTATGATGGAATGATTTATTCCAAAAGCCTGTTTGGCCTCTTGTAAAATGGGATGTGCTGCACGCAAATACACAAGCTACAACTAAATGAGGAATTATACAACTGTGTAATCCCATATTCCAAACACATAAATAATCATAACATTTTTTAAACGCAGTTGGACTACGCACCATTTTTTCGTAATCTAATTACATGCAGCCATGCATTACCCAAATCTGTTCATGCTTGATTGAAACCAACTGGTAAATTCAGAATCAGCGGGTTGAAGGGAAAATGAAACAGTCTTCTGTTTTCCCGCGTCAGCGTTTAATCAGCAAAACGCACATTGGGCAGAACTCACGTTGTCGTTTTTGTCTTTGCGTGGACCAGTGGGTGAGAGCATGTTCATTTCTTCCAAACTCCTCCGCCAGACGCCGACCTGTGGATTAATTAACACGGAGGCGGGGCGACACAGCAGCCTGATAACGCCTCAGTGATGATTACGCACCGGCGTCGTTAACCCCTTTTAAGGGGATCACGTGCTATGGTGTAAATCTTCAGTTGTTGGGTAAGCTTGGGTGACTGTTATTTTTATGTTGTCAATTTTATTTTTAAATAGGGCAAAGGTGTTGGCTACTGCTGTCACCTCTGTCGTTTTGCTAATGTTAAGACATTCAGCTAATCAACATATTAAACTAGAAGCACTCAGAGAGTGCAAACCAGCGCCAAGGCCAGAGGGTCACTGGTCACCCTCATTTATTTATTTACTTATTTATTCATACATACACACATTTCAGACCGTTTTAAATTTTTTAAATTTGGTGTGGTTTCATGCTGCACTATGAGTTTGAACAGTAGCAAAACCGTAAAGCAAACCATTGTTAGAAATGCGATATTGTCACAACATTTTTAAAAATGAATTTGTTCATTGAACAACGCAACACCCTTTGTCAAACAGCAAGCTTGCATGGCCTGCAGCTCGGAACGAATGGCAGGCACACTGCCACACGGTGCGAGTCAGCTGCTGTGTTCCCTGTAGCTCTCGAAGAAAACAAGTATTTTTGTTATGTTGTGATGATATAGTCAAATTCGGTGCACGAATATACGTAATATTTTTAAGCTTGTTCCAACTGTGTACAAGTTGAGAGTCGGCTTCTCAAACAGCGACCTGGGCACGGCTATCTGTTTTCTAGCAGCGCGCAGGACGCAATGTGTCATTCAGAAGTATCCCTTCACTCAGTTACCAGGGTTGGGGTGAGCGAAACAAGTCACAAATATTCCCACATCACATTATAGGTAACAAGTCATTTCCCACCCCTGTCTACAACCAGTCTCTTCTCGATAACTCGCCGTACAGAGCGTTGCCACTGGGAGGCGGTGCAGGCTTACCAGGCCGACATGTGCAGCCATGCTGCGGGGTCAGCAGCCAGCCTGGGAACTGCGAGCCTATGCCCAAATAAGGCAGGAATCCATCCTCCCCCTCTTTCTCCGCTCTTCCTACACTCCGCTTCTTCCTCCGTTCTTTCTCAGACCGAAGGGTATTTACAGAGAGGGAGAGAGAGGGAGAGAGAGAGAGAGAGCGGTAGCGAGAGGGGGTGGGGGGTAGTAGAAACTAAAGAGGGAGAGAGTGATGTACGTTTCTCAGTATATTGTTTTTTTTTAACTGGAGTGGAAATCTAGCTATTTTTACACACTCCCCCCTCTCTCTCCTCGTATGCGTGTGGACGGGATCACTCCCTCAATTTCACGACAAGATATTGTTATTCGCCACAAATTCTGGAGTGACAACATTGACCGTTTGAGAGCCAAGCATTTTCACACCATATTTACAGTGATGTTCGAAGGTCCATCAAATATATGCTGTACAAATTACATCTAAATATAACTATGTAATATAAAAAATAAAATAATGCAGTAGGTGTGTGCTCCCACTGAACAGATAAGTTAAAAAACAGCGAAGTGACTGGTACCGGAAGTCATCTTCGAGTAGAAATTTAACCGGAACTATCCACCACCATTTCTTCTACACAGAGGGATGAAGAGGGCGTCTGGTGTCAGTCTATGTTGAACAATTTTAGGTAGAATGATTTTTATTGGTGGACCACAGGACCCCATCAACTATAGATATAAATGCACAACACAACGGTGGATGGAAAAATGGAAATAAAAACACACAACAAGAGGATGTTATTGAGAGGCGTTATCAGGGCCACTATGCAGATTGTATCTGCATTTAAAGCATCCAAAAATGTTTTTCCAGTTGGTACCTTCTCCAGGTTAATAAAATCGAAGAGATCCTCCTACCAAATTTTCAGGGAAGGAGCATATGGGTCTTTCCATCTCAGGAGAATACAATGAATGATGATAATACAATGAACTAGAATTGAAGAGAAGGCCAGAACTCGTTTCATTCTGTGCACCAAGGGAGGCCTTTGGTGGAGGGAGCACTCCAAAGAGATCTTGGTGGATCTTGGTATATGTGACATAGGTCCCAGCTGGCATATAACAAATGTATGGACAAAGTTAGGTGGCGATTAGCAAGATGCTGGGTGTTAAAGTAACAACCATTAGCGCAATTTTGAGAAAATGTAAAAATTATAACATGACCATAAAAAGACCTCGGCCTGGTGCTCCATGGAAGATCTCACCTCATGGGGTGGCAATGATCATCAGAAGTGTGAGATATTGTCCTGCAACCACTCAGTGGAAGTTAGTGAATGACCTCAAGGCAGCTGGGACCACAAATTGCCAGGTAAACAATTGGTAGCATTTGGCGCTGCAATGGATTAAAATTCTATAGTGGACGAGAGCTACCCCTGCTTAAGAAGGCACATGTGGAGGCCCACCTAAAGTATGCCAATAATCATCTCAAAGATGCACAAAGTAATTGGGGGAAGCTTGTGTAGTCAGATGAGACCAAAATTGAACAAATTGGCCTAAACGCAACCCATCATGCGTGGAGGAAGAAAAATATTGCCTATGACCCCAAAAACTCTGCGCCCACCGTCAAGCACGGAGGTGATATCATTATGTTTTGGGGGTGTTTCTCTGCCAAGGGCACAGGGCTACTTCACCACATCAGCGGGAAGATGGATGGAGACATGTATCGTGCAGTACTAAGGGACAACCTCCTCTCCCTTTGTAGGAAGTTGAAAATGGGCCATGGTTGTGTCTTCCGAACGACAATAACCCAAAGCATACAGCAAAGGCAACAAAGGAGTGATTCAAGCAGAATCACATTAAGGGCATTTGAATCGCCAAGCCATTCTCTAGACCAAAATCCAATCGAAAATCTATGGAAGGAGCTGAAGGTCCGAGTTGCCCAGTGACAGCCCACCAAACGTAATGATTTATAGAGGTCGTTATTAGATGGCAAACCAAGAAAATCAGCAAGGGATCAAATACTTTTTACTCCCACTGTATTCAGGAGTAGGTGTCAGACCGCTAGGGGTCCCGGTTCAGGCACTGTCTTTGCAGCGTCACATAGTGTGTTACATTTGGCCGAATGATTCACAGTTCCGTTGACTTTAATGGCAGTCATCCAAATGGGTGGAAACATGCTGCAAGGGCTCCATGTTGGCACTGTTTAATACGGATCTGCTCTGTTGAAGGTGACGGTGCAACAAGCGATGCTTGTTCAATTCAGTGGGACCTGACTAGGGGACCCAACAGATTGGGCCACATTTTCAGAAGACGCATAATAAGAAGTATACTGTGTGACGCATTGTGTTTGTAGTCCAAAAGTTGAATATGTAATTTTTATTCATGTAGTTGGCACAGATTTTCCAGAGCTAGCAATTGTAGATAAGTAAGACACCTTTCCACAGGAATCAAGTATCACTATGGTGCCTCTAAATCGATTAAACCATCTGAACAAGTTGTACAAAGTATTGGATCCTTTTATACAAGCATATATTAACTGTACGCTACCGTGGACGGACAGATATACTTCTGTGACATACAATGGATGTTATTTATTGTAGTTCACGTATATTGCTTTTGTTTCACATTTATTCTGGCAATGCACATATGTCGGCTGTGCCAAAAAGCCTTTTGAGCAGGAGAGTAGCAAGAGAGGGAGAGACGAGACCGAGACGCACACAGTAACAGACCAAGTTTGAGGGATAGACTTTGGTAACGAGAGGTTGAGAAAGAGTGAGTGTCAAAAAGAGAGAGAGGGAGGAGGCAGACGGAAAGAGAGAGAAAGAGAGGCAAGAGTCGAAGAGAGAGAGGGGGGACAGGCTCAGAGAGAGGCAGAGTGGAAGAGAGGGTGGAGAAACAGCCTGAGAGAGAGAGACAGAGATGCAGAGGTTGAAGACTGGGGTATTATCTGATATTAAGACGTACTACTAATAAAGTAGGGATGATAGAAATTCTGTACATATGTATATTACAGACACTATACAGTGTGCACATTAATAATATAATATAAATAGGGTTTATATACTTTTTCCATCTATTGGCTTTTTGCTATTTGTC
>OMKY01222887.1:0-14291 GCA_900302395.1 Bregmaceros cantori
TTGCACATACATGCTGCTTATGCTAGACAAGGGGTGGGAGTAATAAGTTTTACTTCTTCTCACTCCTTTCGAATATTTAGTTTAGCATCATTTTTATTTTCAGATTGTATTATTGTGTTTCCTTATTTGTAATTAATTTCATTTATTTTTGTATTTTGTGTGTGAGTGCTAATAATATTCGAAATAAACTTCATTCATTCATACATATTTCAAAGGTAAAATTATATTCTATAATGTACTATGTATATATATTTTGACAAGTTTAGGGAAGTTGGGTTAGGTTTGGTCACAGTGACACCAGACAGCAGCTGGACACCGCTCCCACTCGGCGAACGGCCACCACGCAACACTTTCGACGGATCTCGGCCCCGTGCTGCAGCACGGCTGAGTGGGGCTGAGTGGGCGTGCGATTCGCCAGAAACTATAATAGTAAGCGTTCGCACACGCTTGTGTTTTCACATCATCAAAAAAAACACTTCAAGTGTATAAAATAATATTATTATTTCATTTCACAGATTCTTTCTTCTCTTCTGCTTTCCCAATTTGTGATAAAAGTTCACGCAGTGGCAGAGTGGTTATACAGTGCACCCCCGAGACCACGGGTCTCTAATCTCCTCTCCGGCTTTTCTGCAATGTCTCCCCCTGACTCTTCATCCCAGTTTCCGATTTAATCCTATCACAATCTCTCGCAATAAAGAATGAAAAATGACACTTGCACCCAAAAAATAACTTTGAAAACACCTAAAGGAGACGGGGAACACAACTGAAAATGGGATGCGCAGGGTGGCACCATCCATTGATTGCTCCACCAACTTGCAAATTATGGATCTCCCTTTTTGGTGAGACACAATGCACACTGAATTATATGAATGTGTTTATTGGATACGATGAGTTAGTATCTGAGTTTGTGTGTGTCTGTGTCTCTAGTGGCGGCGGTGGGAATTTCACACTCTCATCCAGCCTTGTAGGCTACACCACAGTGCTGGGGGCCGTAGCTCCTATGGTGCCCTCTGGCTACGGTTTCTTTTACTGCATCAGAGAAGACCGGTAAGTTGGTTTCTACCTGGGCTCTGTTCGTTATCGGGAACCGAACCAACAGTTCTCCTCCTTTCTTGCATATTGGGCAGTTTGCGTTCATTAATAGTGTAGTGAATGCACGTGCGGTGCATTCTGGGCCGCCACCGTTGGCGGTCCTCCATGTGCCTACACGCCTCCGTATAAAGAGTCAGAACGAAGCTTGACAATGACTGGGCTCAGTTATTGTGGATCCGAGTTCTTCTTTCCCCAGCTCCTCCACGAGGGGGCGCTTGCGTTACAATACTTTGAGAAGGAGGGGACATCCGTTGATGTCACATCTTCAAGACAATCAGAATAATGAAGGCATGACTAATAATTACATTTCAGTAACGGTTATTACAGATTAAAAAAAAAAAAGCAATACAACTCCTGTCCGTACTTAGACATACGATGGTAACTATAGTGTATGTACTGTATTGCCAGGATTGTTATGTCCGTCACAGCCTGGAAGTCAGACCCTGAGACCGACCCGGACACCCTCTTCCAGACTGCTTGGCTGGCTCTGCAGGACATTCTACAGCTAGCCACTGTTTCTCAGCTGTAGACGCCTACTAAGTAGACACCTACTAAGTAGACACCTACTAAGTAGACACCTACTATGTAGACACCTACTATGTAGACACCTACTAAAGCCCCTTTTCCACTGGCTTACTTAAGGCCAGCATGGCACAGTCCGCATGCACATCCACCCGAAAATCGCTTCTCCACAAGCTCAAATAGGCCAGGCCACACCAGGCTTCAGGACCCGCTGAGATGTGGGTCCAGAATCTGGCCGTCCTTGGCCACGTTTGCTGGTCGCCGATTGGTCACACTCCAAGTGGGTGACGCAATCCCCCCAAGTCTGGCAGGCATCAATAGAACAAAGGTAGACAGGTAGCACCTGCCACCAGTGGGGTGCCACCACCTTTGCCCCCCACCCCTGCTGTGCTGCAGCTACCGCAAAGTGTTGTGAATTCAGGGAAGGGTGTCACACGCACATCAAGATTGAGTTTTTAAAAATGTGGCACCACCCCTTTGTGGCCGCGCTAAAAACAGTGGAAACACTTTCCCATTTAACTGAACTAAACTTAAGTGAGATGCGCCAAACTGTGCCTTGAATTTTTTGTAGTGGAGAAGTGGCTTAAGACAACTTAGTAGACTCCTACTATGTAGACTCCTACTATGTAGACACCTACTCTATACTGAAGTTCACTGTCTAATATCAATATTAGATGGTAAACTATTGTTATGTTTCCATGATTTGCCTTTGGAGAGATACAGTG
Organism: Bregmaceros cantori; assembly: GCA_900302395.1. Taxonomy (NCBI): domain Eukaryota; kingdom Metazoa; phylum Chordata; class Actinopteri; order Gadiformes; family Bregmacerotidae; genus Bregmaceros; species Bregmaceros cantori. The sequence continues at coordinate 2,340 of OMKY01222887.1, forward strand.
GGACCTGTAGAAGTGGGTGATTATATTTTAATCTATTACATTTTTACATAACCAATGACCAGAATTTTGCACTGCAATACATCGAGCACCAACAATACATTTATACCAACGAAGAATTATAATATTGCAATACCTTCTTAGGCTTTTAATCATGTCTTTGCATTTTCAGTTTCTATCCTCAAAGAGCGTTTTTTTAAATGTTACGTTGTTAACGTATTCTGGTTATAGGAAATACTTGATGATCACCTGTTAAAATGACCAATTGAACTATGTATTAACCAAATTTTGGTCTAGCTAGAAATTGGTAGGGGGTCACCATATTCATTTAGCTGTTTTTACCTGCTAGTACGTAACTCTTACTTGTAGGAAAGTAACAGTTCTCTAATGACTCATGAGTGCTTTAGCATTAATTCATGCTGTATGCAATGACATGTGGATGCACACTTGATATAAGGTGATTTGCATCCATATTCAGACAGTGCCAATTGAGAACCGACTGGGCCCCACATCATTAGGAACATTTGTTATTTTTATAAATAATTTCATGGTAGTTCTTTTTTTTTTTAAACAGGTGCACATCCCGCACATTATTTTTTTAGTGGAAACAGGTGAAAGTAGACATGTGGGAAATACGTCGGTGGTGGGATTCGAACCACCAACTCACCGCGCCGTTAAGGCATATGCGTGCTTTCCAATGCACTGCCTAACCGACTGAGCTACTGGGCAGCACTCATGTGTTATAGATTTGATGGAATATTGATCGTTGTCTTTGCTTATAATGGTTTACTTGTTGGCTTATTGTCACAGAAATTCACTGTCTGAATTCAGCAGAATTGTTGCTCCCTTCCTCCAGAAAAAGTGGTGTCCAATCTTTTCATAAAATCATAATATTTTAAACAAATATGTAAACAAATTATTTGAAAATTTTTATCTTTTTGATTTTGACGTTATTTAAAAGTAAACGATTATTAAAACGAGTTTACACATTTACATACCTGCTTTAGTAAACTTTAGTAATTTTTTGGGCTCTTTGGCAACGATTGTTGCACACATTGGAATAGCTGACATTAAAAAAAGTAACAGCACACTAATATACCTCAGTGTAAAGCTGCACAATTCATCTTAAAGTGGAATCGTCAAATCATATTTGTGTACATTATTATTAGCAGCATAATTAGTAATTGTTATTTTTCTAGATTCGTTATACTTTTTATGGGCAAATAAGGAAAGAATAATGATTCTAAGATTTTGAATGATTAAATTGCTGACCTTCATTTTTTTTCGTTATCTTTTGGAAATCGACATTGGATCAAATCAAGATCACAAAGACAAAAATCAGGATTTTATTTACACGCAAAACCGTACAGCCCTACCTCATTGTAACTATAATACTGTCTTTGTATTTCACTACAGCGAACGCAATATTGAATCAATGTCTTCCGCAATTGTAATTCTTTTAATTAAGTTCTCAGTCTTGCTATTGATTAGATAGTCTATCTACTGAATGTCCTTGATATTTAATACTGTCTTTTGTTTTAGTCAAGGCCATTAAACTGTGAAAGGGTTTAATTCAAGATGAGGACTGACACTCAGTGCTGCTGATGCCGAATGTGTAGCGAGTGCTATGTTATTTGATTCAAATGTGTTCTTTGAATAGACGTTTGTCTCCTGTGTTTACATTCCACACGTACCCTGCAAAGTTCTGTTCAGAAGGATGAACGTAGAGCTGCAATCGATTAATCGATGATCATCGATTATTGAAATAATCGGCAACTAATTTGATAATCGATTAATCGGCAGTGATTAATAGTGGCCTATTCTCCGCTCAAAATGTGTTGAGTTTATGTTGTTCCCAATGCTATTTTTCCAGTGTCAAGGCCATAATAAGGCCTCAATACAATAAAGACAACACGTAAGCTTGCACGGAAGCCCAATATGTTATCATTTAGCCTGTAAGAGTAGGCTCTTTCGTGCTATTACTATATAATGGAGATAGAAAAACATTTGTAATATTAATATTGCAAACTTTAATTATAATTCATAATCATAATGAATCGATTTATCGGCAGTAAAAATGGCCGATTAATCGATGATCAAAATAATCGTTAGTTGCAGCCCTAGATGAATGTATGACGGTCTTGTAATTTGATTGCAATAATCGCTGCACTGGAAAATGCCCCCATCAACCCCCATTCTACTCCAACAAACACCGCCCTTTGACAACATGCTGTGCTATCTTTAGCTGCAGTAATTCATGCAAAGGTAAGGCATTTGGGTTTGTGTTTTCGAAATGGGCATTCAATGTGTTTGTCAAAAATGAATAAATGCAATTGTGTCAATGAATGCACTTTGAGTCAATTGTTCTTGAGTAGGTTGCCTACATGTTTTGAATTGCATGTAACTTTACCATCTTGACTTGAATATGTATCCACATTCTTTGTTTCTCAAACGCATTGGCAGGGTTGGGATGGGGTTAATCTTTCATTACTTTTAAAAATTTTTTAAAAGCAATCGGACTCAACTAATGTCTAATAACATTGCAACTGAAAAAAAAAACCTGCACCTGTTCAACGAATGGCCTGCAACCACCTTGAATGTAATAAATAAAAAACATTTGGAAAATATTTATTTGTTGGAATTGTTTGTAATGCTTATTTTTGGATTACTTGAAATACGCTTGACCAAATCACACCATACATATTTTTGTTTGTTCTTCATTCCAATTGAAGATATTTCTGTATTATAAGTTGAACAGCTGCAGTTTTACACACACACACACACACACTAACAAACATCACATTGTGGAAGGAAGCAAAGGTACCCAGACTTACAAAATGTGCTCTTGCTTGTGCACCCTATTCCTTCATGAGGGTTAGCACCAGAGATGAAAGTAAAAAGTACAGGCTCTAAAATGTACTCAAAAGTATTTTTGAAAGTATAAAGTACAAATTACAAAAATTAAATTGTATATAAAATTCACTTCTTCACTGCTAGTTTCACAATGTTTGAAAAAAATAGTTAAAAACCTAACCCAACTAACTCACTTCATTTAAGTTTCATAAATCCCATTGCCGGCATTACCGCCCCCTACTGGCTCATTCACACTGTTACTTATACCTACCATCTACCATCGGTGCGCAAAAAAAAGTTATGGGAGAAAGTAATTAGAAGTACAGATATTTCTGTTAAAATCACTCAGTACAACTAAAAAGTCATCAGAGAAAAAAGTACTTCTAAAAGTACAGATACATGAAAAAAATACTTAAGTACAGAACTTGAGTATTTGTACTTCGTATTTGTACACGTTCTTGACCTGTATTTAATTATGGAAAGGGAAAGTGGAATAGGTCACATTCGTGCACTGTGCAGGCATACGAAAAGATTTGTATAACATTCAAAAATTCAAAAGCATGTTTGCATCAAATGTCGCTAAAGTGGGGTTAAATAAAGAGGTTCAGATTCTGCCACGCAATATTTTAGAGAGGGTGAATATATAGACTACAGTTTGCTTCCTTCCAGTTGCAGTCACAAGTAAAAAATAACTGGTCTTTGATGCCTTCTGTACAGGCCCTAAATGTTTTAATTGACCTAATGACTTGGTGATGGTCGTTTTCGTTTCAATTCATTACTTGATTTTCTACACCAGGGGCCTACTGTGGTGTGTGCAGTAGGCCCTGACCACAGAGCATGTTAAGACATAAATACGGCATGACGGCTCCATTAACCAATCAGTATTGGACGACGGCCCACCGCCAAGACCTTCTCTGCAGGCCTGTGGTATAGTTTCAGACCTGCAGGGGGCAGTGTGAGATATTTTTGCGCCTCTCCCATTGAGTGTAATAATCATAGACTGTAAAATAAATATACATACACAACATACAATATTATATACTGTCTATTGTAGTAATATATGTACAATTGTATCGTTTTAAATAGGTTTAAATATATATAGATATAACAAGAGTGCCATGCTAATGTTAAGATGATATTACCCTTTCTGAAAATTCCCATTGTGAAATAATGAATGCACATCTGACTGACATTTAATTAGGGTAATAAAATAACAATAAAAGGCTATATTTTGGCTTAAACGTATGTTTACTTAATGTAGCCTAAATGTCCATCAGTTTTATGGGCTTCACAATGTTTTCTTCTTTTCCGACAGTAAGACCTGAGATGAAGGGCAATACAAACAATTAAAGGTCTACTACAAGCAGCAGTGACTAGTCTACCACACCAGTTGGTGGACATTTTGTAGGTACATTTTTGTAGGCAAGTGTTGAGAGTGTGAAAAGAGCTGAGGGTTTGCTGCATTAGAACCACATACGATTGGATAAGAAGCACATGAGGTAGGCGGGTGGAGTTCCAAGCATGCAACAGGAGCAGCAGGAGTTGAGAACTGGAAAACACCATGACCTAAACGTCTGTGTGCCACGACAGTGTATATAAACAGCTGGTTGCCCTTCGGTAATCGGCTGTACAGCCTATTACTGTCGAAGTCTTTGTATACTCGATTATATTCAAGTTCACCCTCGTTACATAAGCCTACAAAAATAAAGTCTCAATTGGGGACGAGCGATCACGTCAGAGTCCGCTTCCAAAACGCATCGCAACCAATGCGATGCGTCCTTGGGATGAGCTCATTATACGTAGTAGGAGCGGCCTCTGCTGCCGGCGCGGCTACACAAAGTAGATAGGTGGTAGGAATGGTCCGTATCGAGAAATATTGAAGTTCACCCCCCCTGAGACCTCGCAAATCCCACCGCACACACAGCGAAGCAGCCCGCGTTGATAAACACACATGAGTGCATGTTCTGCTGCTACGTGCACGCGTATACCACGGTCTATGGGATTCTCTACGCATGCGTATACGCGCGCATGTAGCAGCAGAACATGCACACGTGTGTGTTTATCAACGCGGGCTGCTTTGCTGTTTGGATGTGTGTGTGTGCGCACACTCACAAACACATGGCGATTCCGGCGTGTCACAAGCTCCGCCAGGAGGCAGAAGCGTAGCGGTGCGCTCCACCTGAAATGGCAGCAGGCTTCCTCGCCTGGCGTCACGATCTCGTTTCTCATTGCATCGATTGTTGTGTATGAATCACTTTCCACATTACGCACACATTTTTAAAAGTGTGAATACGGAGAAGTATAATCTTTCCACGAGATGGTCTCTTTTTACATTTTTTTTTATAATGTACGTTTTCATTATAAAATATGTTCAGTATGTGCTGTCTAGATCTCATTCTCTCTCTCTCTCTCTCTCTCTCTCCCACTCTCTCTCTCTCTGTTAATTTGCCTTATTGAATGGTGTGCCCTATATAGGGAAAAAGGTTCTATTGTAGTCATATATAGACAGTGTGCAATCTCAGACTGCTACTAAATTGCTCCTCAAGTTGTTTTGGTCTACTATGAATCATTTGGACTAATTGGCCAAAGGTCTTCGCACCAGGCGGGCTGATCACCCCCTGGGACCCACAGGACGATGGAGGACGTCTGGTTTGGAGTCAAAACGTCCGAAGAAGTCGTTCAGAACCACTGACGATGCGAACACATTGACTTTAGGCCTCGGATTTTGGACTCTAAATTTGTGCAAAAACTGACTGGAAATAGGTTTACAGCAGTGGCGGACAGACTACAGGGCCCACCGGGCATTTTCCCGGTGGGCCAACGCCCCTTTATTTATAGTGGTGAAAATCACCGGCGGCGGCCCACTGTCACCCGCCGGCCCACACTCGCTTAACCCAGTAAACGGTAGGCGCTATTTGGCCCCTCTTGTGGTCACTTGGGCCCACTGCATCCTTCAGTTTACACTTAAACGTAACACAAGCTAAGAAGCAGAGATGGCAAGTAACGAAGTACAAATACTCAAGTACTGTACTTAAGTCGTTTTTTCATGTATCTGTACTTTTAGAGGTACTTTTTTCTCTGATGACTTTTTACATGTATTGAGTAGATTTTTAACAGAAATATCTGTACTTCTACTCCTTACTTTTCCTATAACAGGTTCGTAATTTTTTTTGCGCACCGATCGTAGGTTGTAGGGATATGTAATAGTGTGAATGAGCCAGCAGGGGGCGGTAATGCCGGCAATGGGATTTGTGAACCTTAAGTGAAGTAAGTTAGGCTAGGTTTTTAACAATTTATTCAAACATTCAAACATTGTGAAACTAGCATTGAAAAAGTGAATTTTATATACAATTTCATTTTTGTACTTTGTACTTTATATTTTCTAAAAAATGTTTGAGTACATTTTAGAGCCTGTACTTTTTACTTTCAAAAATACTTTTTGAGTATGTTTCAGAAGCTGTATTTTTTACTCTACTCGAGTACATATTTGGATCAGTACTTTGTCTTACTCAAGTTGTTTTTTCACAAATGTATTTTACTCTTACTTAAGTAAGACATGTGGTTACTTTTGCCATCTCTGCTAAGAAGTGATTATTTAATATGTTTTCAAAATATTCTGAGTTTATTTCAGAGCATCACAGCCTGTATTAAAGATATTGAATCCAATAAACAATTGAACGTTAAGTCACCACACATTTTTTTGAGTAAAGGTGTGCACCTTTTCCCCTTGGCCAGAGCGCTTGTGCATTTATAAGACATAAGTTATGTCAATTTCATGTTAGATGTGCTCCGCCAATTTAATTGGGCCGGTCGAAATCAAAAATGCCTGGGCCGTTTTCTCCTCCCAGTCCAGGCCTGGTTTACAGCATTTACATGGTGTTGGTAGGTGGTTAGCTAGGTTTGTGGTGGTGGTGTCATACAGGTTTGTGATGAGCTTTTGTAATGGAGGTTGGTGATGTCACAGAGCTTGTGGTTTTTAACTGTGCTGCTGGGGCCCCCCTCCGACACTTTTGAGTGCTAATTCAGACAGTCGTGGGGCTGTGGGGTGTCAACAGCCGTGGCGGACGCGGGGATTTAGAACCAGGGCCTTTACATCGGTGGGGCCTTGGTTTCTTTATTTCTCTCTGGCTCTAGTCACAAAGCTTGTCGCTTTTGCTGGGCAGCCCAGGGGAAACCTTAAAATACAATAACAGTGCAGAAAAGATGGCACATTATACAATTACCTACATTGTACAATTTGTATCTGGGGAGTGTTTATCGCTCTGGCATTTGAAAAGGCTCGTCAAACAGCCACAGTATAGTTCAAACATTGTGAAACTAGCACTGAAAAAGTGAATTTTATATACTATTTCATTTTTGTACTTTGTACTTTATACTTTCTAAAATACTTTTGAGTAAATTTTAGAGCCTGTATTTTTTACTTTCAAAAATACTTTTTGAGTATGTTTCGGAGCCTGTACTTTTTACTCTACTCGGGTACATATTTGGATCAGTACTTTGTAGTCTTACTCGAGTTGTTTTCACAAATATATTTTACTCTTATTTAAGAAATGTGGGTACTTTTGCCATCTCTGTCTAAAATATAGTATTTTTTCTAAGAATTAGAAGAAGAGTACTGTTTGTTATCAACAAGTGCCAGTTGTTTATTGTACATTTTTAGATTAATAAATGGCAGTGTATGATCATACATTTCGCAAAAGCCACCAGCAATATAAGTACAGCTGTCACAGTCCAGTTTTGATACAGTACATGTGATACCACACTAATAGGTAGTACAGATAATACTGAGTAGTGATTCATACAATTCGATTATGGGTGATTTGCTATGAGGGTTGTTGATTAGTTTCAAAAGTAAACTAGAAGCACTCAGAGAGTGCAAACCTGCGCCAAGGCCGTGGGGTCACTGATGCCAAAACATCTGGACGCTATTATGTTACTTAAAGGCTACAGAAGTGCACCAAAATTTGTTCCGTTGATCATTTTCAATAACTCTACAAAATTTCATTGAGATTCGTGCATAATGTCAGTTATCCTGTTGACAGACAAACCAACGCAATCGAAAACATAACCTACTTGGTGCAGGTAATAAAATGGAAATAGTTGATGGGGCCGAAATGTTAGCGAGTTGAATTGAAGCCGAGACCGGCGCAGTCACACATTTAAAAAAAAAGAAAAAAAAGTGAATTTCCATGAACGCATTATGACATAAATCTTTCCATTAACTGTACATATACAAAATTAATGACCTCTCTTACCTTCATACATATAAAACAACAAAAATGAGCTTTTCATGAGAACTTTGGTGCAAAAACATTATTGGAGCGTTATGTTGTAGACCGGTCATTTCTGGCAGATAGATTTCCATAGCATGAACTTGGTCAGGATCTATTCCTGAGCCTGGTTGGAAATAGGGACTGCATATTCACACAGAAGAGTGCTATACAGTTATGTTGAGTGCATAGAGAAAGTATAGTATTGCACAACAGAGTCAGTATAGCGAACACAAAATATATAACCTGGTGCTGTCAAACCTCACAGCACATGTGCGTCTATCGACTTGTGGCAAAACATATCAATAGAAAATCACAAATCACTGCCTTAAATATGAAGAAGATCCAATCAGTGGATCAGAATCAGAGACCATTCAAGGCAAGTTCTCTGGTGGCGTTTTGCAGAGATGCGACAAGTCCCTCTTTCAAGTTTCAAGTCTCAAGTCCTTCTTGGGCAAGTCAAGTCAAGTCCCAAGTCAACTCCAAATCAATTCATCATTAACATGCTGTCATTTTAGCTCCAGAATCTGATTTTAATGAAGTCAAAAGCAAGCAATAGTTTTGCTTTTATAATAGCATTGTTTGATTTTGTTGCTACTTTATTAAAATCAGATTCTGGAGCTAAAATGTTATGTTATTTGCTTCACACAAAGCAAATAACATAACATGACATTGGAATCTCTAAAGTAATAACTCATCTTCCATTTCCACCCGTCAACTGTACTTTGTTGGTAGGAAAAGTGGACGACATAGCGGCAAGTTTAAGGGGTGTCCCAATTCCTTAACCCATGGAACACCTGCCAAAAGCAGGGCTTTGAACCGGTTCAAAGAACGGAAAGGAAACCGGGGAGATTTTGTATTTTCCAGGGAGCAAAAATGAAACTGGAAACGTTATTATTATGTTCTGGAACATTTAAAAATAATACTTAATTAAGTTCCTCAAAGGAGTGCACATTGGGATAACTTCTAAACTAAAATCTACGATGCAGCACTGAACTATGAATCGTCGCGGGACTCAAAAATCGCGGGAACAAAAGTGTGTTGTTGTGGATTCGCCCCAACACACAGTGAGACCTCGACTGTAGAGCGCTAACAGCAGGCAGCAGCGGTTCTCTGTAGCAAGTCGTTGTGGGTTTGCCCCGACATATATTATATAGCATTAAACAGCTGACAGGAATGGAATTAACCAATTTATTGTTGGAACTCATAACCGGAAACGTTATAATTCTGTTTCTGTTCAGAATGAACGGATTAAGAAAAAAATTGGGTTCAAAGCCCTGTTAAAAAGTGACAAACGTAAGAACCTTTGCCAAGGGCCAAATGCCAAGGGCCAAATGCCAAGGGCGAAGCAAAGGATGAAGGAAGAGAAATGGGACGCGGCCTTGATACGCAGCTCCACCCACTGGCAGGGTGCGCGACGCCAGTCTATATGTATTGATCATTGTTTCGTCCTCTGTGTCCTGATGACCTGCTGGTCTACATGACTTCCCGTCCCGTTGTTGCTATGCCAAGCAGCCTTCTTCATTCAGTCACTCCGCAATACTTCCGGAAGTGTTGTGGGCTGTGTCCTCTGGTTCTTTCAGGAAGAACCCCAGTTGGGCTCCTCTCATCCCTTGTAGGCCAGTTGTTTGGTCACCAGGTTGTAGTAAAAGCCTTTCTGGGCCAGCAGCTGCTGGTGCGTGCCCTGCTCCACCACCACCCCGCCCTGGAACACGACGATGCGGTTGGCGTTCTGGATGGTGGACAGGCGGTGGGCCACCACGATGCACGTTCTGCCCTGCCGTGCCTGGTCGAGGGCCTCTTGCACCACCTGCAGGGTGGACGGCAAAGTCAAGAGGTTCATTTGCACTTTTCCACTCTTCACTTTTTCAAGGGATTCTCTAGCACTACTACAAAAACCTGTGCTTATTGCCAACAATGTCATCAGTTATCACCACAGTTGGGTATTGTTACTTTTAACAGCAATCCCATTAGATTACTTGTTACTGATCTTAAAAAGTAATCCGTTACGTTACTGGATTACTGATTGAAGCATGTAACGAGTTTGATTACTTTCCGTTATCGATAAAATAAAACCTGATCGAGAATAAGATTCATATCTGATTTACAATAAAATTCAAACGTGCTCATGTATAAACCGTATAATCCGCTTCAAGAGGATCAGAATACATTCTGAAGCGGGCTGGTGTGCGGCGTGGGTGGCTGTGGGGTCCATGTGCAGTGTGCTGGCGATTGCATTGGACAAGGGATCGCTCCGTGACACTTGTCGTTAGGGCCCTGCGGCCGCCGCCGGGCAGCCCCTGCGTGGCACCCGACCAAGGCCGTGCGACTCTGTGGCCGCTGCTCGCGCCTGGTGCGTGCACGGGTCGGCGGCTCCACTAAGGGGACAGAACTGTCCCCGCTGCGCATATGTTGCGCCATATATGAACCCTAATCAACGAGTCTCCCCAAGGGGCTCCACCGACAGCCAGGTGTAATCTATCAACTTGCTAATCCTGTGTATATCCATCTTTTCATGACCCAAGTAACATTTTGCAATGAATGCCATCTCTATTGCTGTGTAACATGTTAATGGCTCTGTACTGTCTGTCGTTAAATACATTTCATTCAAATTTCATTCAATTTCAATGCAATTGAAACTGTTCATCATGCACAGTTTTCAACATATTTCAAAATCATATTTTCTTTCATGATCAGCCTCACATGGGCTGTGGCCCAAAAGCTGTACCGACCTTCTCGCTCTCTGTATCCAGGGCCGAGGTGGCCTCGTCCAGCAGCAGCAGTGTGGGGTTTCGGAGAATGGCTCGGGCGATGGCGATGCGCTGCTTCTGGCCCCCAGACAGCTGGGTGCCCTTATCGCCCGCCTGAGTGTCGTATTTCTGCCAAGACATTCAATTACAATTGCAATTCAGTTATTCAATCTTTATCAAAAATCTATTTTTATTTTTTATGGGAATGGGAATGGGAATGTCTACTAAGTTAAGCATTTTGCACAACTTCTGTCAGCTGTAAAAAAATACAACAATGACATGAAACCTTGAAATGGAGGGGAAGTGGAGTCTGCCCACATTGACACTGGTCGCTACAGCGTAAAGGACAACAGATATCAATACCAGTGCTTGAAAACTGAATTATTTTTTAAACGTTCCGTTCCGAATGGTTCAGGCAGGTCTCTGTTTAACGTTTTTGTTCTCAGAACCGTTCCGCCACCAAAATATCGGTCCTGAACCAGTTCGGAACACAAAAATTTTGTTCGTGCTTAAAGTTCCTCATATTGTGCAATGTTAAGTTTAGATATAGTTTATACAAAATATATTTGGTGGACTTTCAAACTTCTGTGTAAGTGTATTAACATTAAAAGGGGGTTTAAAACGCCTTTACATTCACTTCCTTGTCTGTCCACAAGATGGAGCCCCAGATGCATGGGGCTTGATGACTGACAGTGAAAGTTGGATGCATGCAAAACCGGAAATAGTCTCCCAGACATAGGAAATGTTCAAATATATAGGGAACAGAAAAAAACGTTTTTTTTTCGTTTTGTGGATTTCATAAAGTAATGAAAATATGTATTCAAATGTTCCGGAACATTTGAATACATATTTCCGTTTCCGCTCCTCGTGAAATTCCATAAATTTCCGTTCGTTTCTGGTTTTCATTTTCGTTCCTTGAACCGGTTCGTAGCCCTGCTTCCAGTTCATGTGCTAGTAGTTGTCTGTGTTTATATCTTCATGATGAAGTAGTTTCTTGAAAAGGCTTCCTGAAAATTGTTTTGCTAGCAATGGGCACAGCACCGCTGTTTTCAGAAGAGGAGCGACACAAAAATATTCATCTT
>OMKY01222888.1:1248-15489 GCA_900302395.1 Bregmaceros cantori
GTGTAATGATGGGGCGCCCCCACGTGGAGGAGCATGGCAGGAGCATGCAGAGGAAATACGCCTGGAATCGAGTCAGCAACAGGCTAAGCTCAGCCCATAGCCAAGCTTCATCCAGATTGCATTTATACAGGTGTGATGGTGACACACATGCCAGTAAGGGTGTTTTGCCCACAATGCCTCGGGGTCGCGGCAGGCACCATTCACTACAGACACACTGTCATGTAATTTGGATAGCATTTTTAAAAATTACTTCCTTGAGAACAACATTTAATTTGTGAAGGTTTCCCAGTCAGTTCGTATTTGTCAACTGCTGATGGCTGTGCTCGCCATGCTGAATAAATTACTGATACTTGGATCGCCCAATCCCTGGCTGATTCTTTTTTTTTTTTTTTTTAATGTTTTTTCCAGCCCATTCAGGCTGTTTTTTTTCCAAGCTTTATTTATTAGGGTTAGTGGAAACGGGTGAAGATGGGGGGTAGACATGCGGGAAATACGTTGGTGGTGGGATTCGAACCACCGACTCACCGCGCCATTGAGGCATATGCGTGCTTTCCAGTGCACTGCTTAACCGACTGAGCTACTGGGCAGCACCCCTGGCTGATTCTTGGAGATGGGCAAGCATGATTTTGTGATGATTAGGAGATGGTTCTTGAGAACGCTGCAACCTGTGACATGGTACAATCCTAGTTGTGTAAACCAGCGACCAGTTAATATAGACAGCGCACTGTACCACACAGTATCGTCCCGTAACGGCCTGGTCCCCATAGTGGAAACAAAGCGAAAGTAAGACATGGACGTTACTTCAATCCTTGAACCAAGTGAAGGTAGTTGTGAAAATTATAATCTAATTGAAAGGAGTACGTACCTGGGCCAGGTCATTGCTTGGTTCACAGTACGGTACACAATCTCCTCCCTTACACCCTGCTGCCTCCTTTAGGCTGTTCACGCCATCGCAGCCCACTCTCTTCGTCTATGGGGATAGAATGGACCACAGATTTGTCACTACACACACGTAAAACGAAATTTAAAAGCAACTGCTCCGGTGTACTCACAAAAACAAATATAACAAAAATGGAAGCAGAGAGTGCAAACCTCTGCCAAGGCCGTGATCCGGATCATCTGTAAATTTTAATGGATTACCCACTTCTGGTAAAAACTTAATGAAAAACCACCCATAACTTGAGTCATTTTGCGAAGAATGATTCATTCCTGGATCTGGTTCATGATCCAGCTCACAAAATTTGAATGGACTGTTCTTTGGGCCTTTTCCATTGTTAAATGAGTCCTGATATTAACAACTCTAAAAACTTGGAACAGGTTCAGCTTGGTAAGGGGCATGGACCATCAGGAGCCAAATTGTCAGCACATACTATACATAACACAGCCCTGGTCAGAGAGGGTCACAGTGTTAAGCGTCCCTACCACACAGCCCTGGTCAGAGAGGGTCACAGTGTTAAGCGTCCCTACCACACAGCCCTGGTCAGAGAGGGTCACAGTGTTAAGCGTCCCTACCACACAGCCCTGGTCAGAGAGGGTCACAGTGTTAAGCGTCCCTACCACACAGCCCTGGTCAGAGAGGGTCACAGCGGCGGCAGCAGCGGTCAGTTGTTGCAGCTCCTGGTAGGGTGCGGTGACACTGTCAGCGTACGAAGCCCGAGACAGCTCTGGCATTGGAATGAACTCTGCCTCCTGCAGCTCCTAAAACATACGATGAACACAACAAGCATAAGAACCATAGCTGTCCAATTTGGCTATTCATTGGAATACTTGAACTTGATAGGTCATTTTACTGGAAGGGTTTGAGAAATACTAAATAACCCCTATGTACTAGGAGGATTCAAAATGATCGACACATGATGTCAGCGAGAAACTCATCCTACGCCCCCATGAGCATGATCACAGCCAAAATGGAAGAAACAGAACGCAAGACCCAATGAGTCCTCCTGAGGGTTACTAATGAAAATAAATATAATGATAATAATAATAATGTTCAGTCATTTGGTAGCAAAAATTAGATTCTCCAAAAGGAGGTTGCAGTCAGAATTAAGTTTTTAAACATAAAAAGTTGGGAACTATTTTTTTTCCCAGGAATTAGAGAGTCTATGTAGTATGGTGTGGTACCAGGTAGACTTGGACGATATTACAATATTACCGCTAATCGCAGATTATTGTTGGTAAGGACGATGCCACATGCAATATCGTACGTATCGTCAGTATCTTTAAAATGTTGCGGCGTGCGACGCAAGTCAGCATGTTTCGCATCGCCCCCCCGCTCTCCGTCAGGTGTGTGGACCACGTACATACAGCCACGTGTGTGTGTGTGTGTGTGTGCGTGTGTGCGTTATTATGGTTCATATAAAATTCAAAGATATTTGTCTATCTAATCGGCGATCTATCTCACACATTTAAATTAACTTGAGATTTGACCACCGATTGGAATGACTTGGACTTTGACTTAGCACTGTACATCAATGTACCTTGAGCAGCCAGGGCGGGCAGGAGCTATCTCCGGTCTGACTGGGAGCTGCAGACATTGCAGAGGTGCCGGTCAGGCTCTCCTCGGCTTCCACGGTGCCTCCTAGACCTCCTCCACCCTGGGGAACGGCCATCTCCAAGCCTCCTTCCAGGTCCAGGGATACCGTGGACGTTGACGATTCCTGACTCGGTGCTGGCAATGCATCAACACACAGGTTAGATTTTGTTTCCGATGTGGCCGCGAAGCAGAGACCTAGTGAGAATTAAAGGAAATAAAGTTATCTTTTTCATTCTTTATAGAGAGAGAAAAATAGTGAAACTGGGCGCTGCTCAGCCTATGGCCTGGAGGACGCGCTCTCTAACCACCCCTGCCACCCCCTCTCCTAGTGGCTACTACTCTTGAGAGAAAAAAACATATTTATATCATGCAAACCATTTCAAAATGTTGATTATCCAGAAAAGTGTGGAAAAGAACACCAGGTTTATTTAAAGTCTTTATGTTTATGAAGGAACAATTTGAACATGAATGTGATTTTTTTTTACATAATATCATTTACATATTAGCTGAAAAAAAATCTATTCTTTGATCTGTACATATCATGTAACCTACTGCACTCTAGCTATTCTTATGCACAGGAGTATCTGCTGTGTACAAATTCCTTGGATGTATATTGCTTGCAATTCCAACGTGGCAAAAAAAAAGCTGATTGTCATTAAACTGTGCTGGACTCACTGCTGTTGAGGGAGAGGCCACTGCTGTTGGAGCGGATGGTCTTGGAGTTGAGCACACGTTCTGAAGAAAAACAAAAGAGAGCTTATGACTAAGCAAGCACTGCTGTGAGGCTCGACCACTTCCTGACATTATTACATGCCAGACATGTAAGCAATGCTGTTTCACATACTTAGTCTAGTACCGTCTCAAATCGCACATGTACGCTTTGCAGTTTGTACTTATGGGAAATGACAATTACACTAGGAATTTGTATACGCACGATATTGTCCCTAGAAAACATTGTGATTTACGATCATATCGTCCAAAATAAGTAAATAAATAAACTAGAAGCACTCGGAGGTTGCAAACCCAGAGGTTGCAAACCCTTGTCTTGTAATTACCCACTCTGGATTCATTCAGACATCACCACAACACTTACATTCAGAGAGGACGCTGAAGTTTGCTTTCCATTCGCAGATGCCGTTTCATTAAATCAAGGTTCGTTCGTAGGTTGACTTCACGACTTGCGTCGCAACATTTTTAAAAGCATACAGACAATACGTAAAACATTCAATGGTGCAGCCTCCTTACCAAAAGACGTCGCAGATTAATGTTCATATCGTAATAACGCCCAAGACGAATGATGTTTGATTCCTCTGCCCGGGAATCGTGTTTACACCACATGGCTCGCCAGGTTGGTTTTGCTTTTTTTTGTTTACAACATGTCCTCATCCACACACAGAGCCACGGAATGACTGTGGAACACGCTGACCTCTGATGAGAATAGTATGCCAGGCTCGACAGGACAGATCTGGAACGTGGTGCAGGGATCCAAAGATGGGCCGTGGCATGGCAGGGCACACCTCTGAACCGAAGCCCCTCTCTGTCGGCATTCCTAGACGCCCGTTGCCTGCATTGCCCCAGGCGAATATCTGGTTGTCTGCAGATTACACACACATACAAAAAATGCTTTCACTACTTAGAATGGACAAATTTGGACACCAAGAAGGAGAAATCCTATGTATGGTAACTATTTGTATTGAAACGTGTGCTACAACATTTAAGATTTACACAGAACCCACAGTCGTTCAAAATACAATACAGCCATCGGTACAAACTTCGAACAAAGGCTTCAATTGTGAATTTCGTAAAAATCTCAACTCCAACACAAGCTGCGAAGACCCGACAGCGATACCCTTCAGTAACAGTGACTAACAGACACCTCATCTAGCCCCAGCACTTAACAATATTGTCACACTACTGCATTTAACTTCTTGACCTGCACCTTATATTTCTTGGGCTTTTTTTGCTCCTTTCAACATTTTTTACCTTGCTCTATGTCTCTTGCACATTTACCAAAAAAGAAACCCTAGTCTGTAAACCTGTATCATTGACAATGACAATAAACTTGATTCTGAACAAATTGACAATTGGGACAGCCCTTGATCTTCACGGGAACGTGGAAACCCAAGTGCGCCCGGGGGAGTAATGGGACAAGTGGGAGTAATGGGACAGGCCGTGACAGTGACAGACAGTAGTAACCTTCAGTAGCAGCGATGGTGAAACAGTCTCCACAGGAAACCTTGGTGACTACGTTGCCTGCAAAGTGTCCTCGTAGAAGCTGCACCCCCTGGTGTCTCTTGAAGTCCTTGACGCCCAACTGACCGTACTTGTTGTCTCCAAACGTCAGCAAGCGGCCCCACTCTGCAAAGTTCATAGAAAACATTCAAATCAGATCATTGTGCGTATATTTAAAAAAAGAAAACGTCAAAAATTATTTCTGAAATATATTCTTCCCTGATGTTAGCCAAGACTATTAGGATTGATCACGTGACTTGTCTTCGAGCCAGCTTCCAAACGTATTGCATTGGTTTCGGAGGAGCTCATTATATGTAGTAGGAGCGGCCTTGAATGACGATGCTCACAGTTCGCATGTCGACCGGTGCGGTTGCACGCACCTGCACGTTCCATTAAGCTACAAGTTGAAGCCTCCGAGATAATGCAGCCACCCCGTTGGTCCTTAAACGGTCACGTGGTTCTACACACAGCGTTGTGAGGAATCTCGGACGCACAAACTCGGTGCGAAGGAAACACAGCATTGAAATACTACAGGTAGATGCCAGACACTCATTTGACAAATATTTTAGGTAACTTGAATGGAAATGTAGTGAGCACACCCTCGTCCCGTCCGAAATGCAGTCGTTTCAGTTTCTTCTCGTACAACAGCAGCCATGAAAACTGCGTCTTTCCGTCACGTTGGAGCGGTGAGGTTCCATTTGGGGAAACCAAAGAAATAACTTGTGCAATGATGCTCCACAGCCTTTAACACATTAATTCCCAGGCATCAATCACTTCTTCTGTTTGTCATTTCCTACAACTCTACAGATTTGTAACTTTTTCAGTTATCTTGGTGACAGACAAACCAACGCGACCAAAAACATAACCTGCTTCCGCGGCGCAGGTAATAACTTGGCAGACATATTGGTTATGGGCATGAAGTATTCCTCAAAATCAGTATGGCCTCCTCCCCCATAAATACCATGCTTACAAAGTAGAGAAATGTACCGTCGATGGCCGCTGTGTGGGTCTTGCCCAGGGATATGGCCTGGATCTTGAAGCGGGTCAGCTGCTTGACCAAGGTCAGGGAGGTGGTGTATGGGATAGACTGGCAGCCCTGCGGATAGAAGCATGTTTAGCACAGTGTTTTCCTACACATTCTGCAACAATAAGCAGATGTGGGGAGTAGGGCTGCAACTAACGATTATTTTAATAATTGATTATTCTAGATGTTTCGATTCAAATTGATTATTCAGAAACACCTTTTTTCAGAGTTTTGTAGCAATTATGAATATACAATAGAAAAAAAAACAACAAGATTTCATTGAATAATGAATGACCAAGTCATTCAGCCATTTTTATTTTACCTCAAGGCATAAGAGCTGTTATTAGCTTCCACAAAAACTAAATGAAAAACAGGCAGACACATTGCCTTCAGTTGGAGCTATCAAAAATAAAATGGCAAGATAATAACTAATACCAAATACATTTCATATATGGAGAGGCGGCGTTGCATATGTGAGGAGATATTATGATGTGACCGCACATTCAAAATTGTCTGTGTCAAAAAAGGTGATTATTTGATTCGATATTCGATTCGACTACTCGAGTACCTCCAATAATTGTTTCAGCCTCATTAGAGTCACAAAATTGATGACTTGATGCTCTGTCTGACTTGAATTGGGACAAAACACATTCAATTTTGTGTAACCAAAATTCATGCTGGCAACAACTGGCATAGCAGATTCAAATAGGAAAAATGTAATGGAAGGGATTCCAGCTTCAACCTGGTTTGGGTCCAAAGGGTCTATAATAACACAGTACTGCTGCACGCAGAAAGAGTGAGCGCACGCATGCAGGCAAGAGAGACATCGACTTGGTTTGGGAAGAACATATTTCAGTGTTAATTGTTGGTGCCATTTCTCAAGTCTAGAGGTCTTAGCAGGCAGGGCTCTATAGCGCCTGCCTGAGGGAAGGGGATGGGTGGTGTCTCCTCAGGCCCAAAATGGTGGGTAGAGGGGTCATTCTGATATCCCCTTGCAGTCCAAAACTATCCAATTGTTGCTCGGTAGTAAGGCTGAAAAGTAATCAAGTCGAATCAAATAATTGAATAATCACCTTTTTTGAAGTTACAGACAATTTTAAATGTGCGGTCAAATCATAATATCTCCTCACATTTTCAACGCTGCCTCTTGATATATGAAATGTATTTGGTATTTCAAGTTATTGTTTTGCCATTGTATTTTGGTAGCTCCAACTGAAGGCAATGTGTCTGCCTGTGTTTCAGTTAGTTTTTGTGTGAGGTAGTCACAGCTCTTATGTCTTGAGGTGAAATAAAAATGGTTGTTAATGAAAAAGTAAATTACTTGGTCAAGCATTACTCCGTGAAATATCTAATTTTCTATTGCATATTCATAATTGCTACAAAACTAATCTACACGAATCAAAACATCTTGTATTATAATATATTAACAATCGATTATTAAAATATTCCATAGTTCCAGCCCTACTTGGTAGTTATGGATCATGTGTCATCAATGCTGTTTAATGTGCAGCAATGAACAGCGGCTACCTCCATCATGACCTCCAGGTGGTTCTTCAACCCTCGGACGTCCGGGTTCAGGCCCAGCTTGTTGAACTCGTTGTTGCCGCAGGCCAGGACTTTGCCGAACTCTGTCAGGAAAAACGTTCCGTCGCCGCCACACGACACCAAAGAAATGGACGCCCCTTTAGGCAGCTCCACCTAAGGGACAGGACGCATATCATGGTCGTCAATCCTTCGTCAAAATAGAAAAAAAGTTAAATAAAAGTAGAAAATTAAAACGTTTTTGCTAATATTTCTTCAAATAATTGACATAATTTTACACAGTTGGATTTTTTCCTCCGAATTCTGTGATATAATATTGTGTGAAAACTAATGGTGTCAAATAATGACATTTTATATGCATTTATATCATCACATAAGCAAAACAGCATGTCAACTCAAAATACTTTTGCATGTAAAAACGTATTCACGCATATGTCTCATCTGACAGTGATGACATCTCATGAACTATATTGTTGTTTAGGGCACTACGAATGCCAAGTACCAACCAGAACACACAGTCGGTCTCGCATTCTTACTTGCATTGGCGAAGAAAAGTTGTCCTCACAGTCAAGGCCAAGTCGCCCTGCAAAGGGAATAAAGATAATCAAAAAGGAGGTATGTCCGTTCGTCCATCCATCACTCAGTTCATTTATTGTCCACAGAATTGTAATGTGGCTTTTGTCTCATAATTTACAGAACAGAAAAGTCAAATCATTTAACATTTACACACAAAACATCTTGGCAGCAAAGGCATGCACAGTCCATCAATCAGGTCCAATGAGATACTAGCATTTACTGCCTTAAAGACGAGGTGACACCATTTATATATGAAATTGCCAAAAATATGATATTTTGTGTACGAATAAAAAGTGAACAGTGAACCATGCAGTGGGTGCAAGGTAGACAGAGTCTGTTCAGCAGGTGATTTGAGTGCTAATACTGTACCATTTCTTGCACCAGAAAGCAATCGTGACATCACAAATACCTCAATTTCAAAATGAGCAGAGTTCTGTGAGCACCCCAGAATTCCCGCTTCAGGCAAATATTGTAAAGCAGTCACATAACGTAAAGAATACAGCTATAAATGGTCTACTACGACTCGCCATGCCCATTATAAACACAGAAACCCTTTTTTTTAAACAAGATTTTTGTCACCTCACGTTTAATGGTGTTGGGAATGAAATGCTTGAAGATTATACAACAGTTTGCCATAGGCACTGTGTAGCGTCTGCCTGAATGAAGTTCTTTAAACTGACTGTTGAGTGGCTGGGAAGGGTCAGTTACTATTTTAATGGCTTTTCTGAAACGCTTGTAAATACAACTTATGATTTTAAGGCTAAATTCACTATTCTATTTATGTCCGCCTTTTGTGTTTAGGTTCCACTACCACATTGTCATATAAAAAGGTTATACCCTCAATGAGGTCGTTAGACAGTCTCCACAATATGCTTGCACACTCTAAGGGAGTTTAGCTTGTGCACCAAGTCCAGGTGTTGATAATGAATGATTAGTGTTTATTAGTATGAATATTAGCACATACACAAACACACAAATTAACGGCATTTAAAAATATGGTCAGTATCATCACTGAAGCTTAGATTACTATCAATATGCTGCAGTCAGATATGCAGAGCCCTGCAAAGCACATGTATGCAACAATGGCGCAGTGAGTCGTAGGTTCACCCCACCGACAGTTTTCCTGCATGTCTGCTCCCCACTTTATCCCCTTTCCGATAACCCTGAAATGAAAACTTGAAATGGCCTGAATGGGTCACAAAAAACGTTGACATCTTGTGTTATTTTGTGGGCGCAAGCACCGTTTTTAAATTATTTTATTGAGAGAGTTAGTGCCAAGATTAAATCGGAAACTCAAATGAAGAGTCAGGGAGAGACATTGCAGAAAAGCCGGAAAGTGCGCGAACCCGCAGTGCTGCTCGGCCTGTGGCCTGTGGCAGGCGCTCTATAACCACTCTGCCACCACGCTCCCCCTTACATCTTCTACATCTACAACAACTAAAAAGTATCCCAGACAGAACAGTAGCCTTCACCGTGCTCTCCGCAGCCCCAGGAGTAGACGTCCCCGCGCTGGGTGAGCGCCACCACGTGGTTGTCCCCACACGAGACCTGGCGCACCGGCCTCTCCTCAAAGAACTGCAGCAGGACCGGCTCCAGGGCACGGGGGCCGTCCTGGCCCTCCACCCCCAGGCAACCGTAGTAGTCGGAGCCAAACATGTACAGCTGGTCCTCATCTGCAGGAAAAGGGTGTCCCATGTTAGCTGTGACGCGAGTAACTAAGGGCATACCTGCATGTTCATACCGGGTTCATCTCCGTCGAATCCAGGTGGAATTCATATCCACGTTGTCCCGCGTAGGTGATTGATTGATTACTTTATTCATTCCCGAAATTTCATTGCCATCGCGCAACAACAACAAACAATTGAACACAGTAGGGCTGCAACTAACGATTATTTTGATAAATCGATTAATCAGGCAATTTTACTGGAGAATAATCAATTAATCCGTTCATTTTTCCTTTAAAATCAGAATTATTATTAACATTAATTAGAATTATGAAACATTATTAAACGTTTGCAATGTTAATATTACAAACTTGTTGCTGTTTCTCTATTTCCATTTTCAAGTAATAGCATGAAAGAGCCTACTCTTACAGGCTAAATTATAACATGTTGGGCTTTCACGCAACATTTTTTCGTTCTCTGTATATTTTAACATATCTTATGTCTGGGAGACTATTTCCTTCCACATTCACCGTCAGTCATCAAGTCCCATGCATCTGAGGCTCCATCTTGTGGACAGACGAGGGAGCAAATGTAATGGCGTTTCAAACCCGGTTTTCACGTTAATACAGTTGCACTGAAGTTTGAATATTTTGTATAAACTATATCTAAAGTTAACATTGCACAAAATAAGGAACTTTAAGAACGAACAAAATGTTTGCATACCGAACCGATATTTTGGTGGCGGAACGGTTCCGAGAACGAAAACGCTAAACCTAGGTCGGCCTGAACCGTTCGGAATGGAACGTTTTAAAAATAACTTTGTTTTCAAGCCCTACCAGTAACACAGGCGGTGAAGTCGGCTCCACAGGACACATGTCGGATGGCTCTGCCCTGCAGGGCTTCCACCTTCTTGGGCTGCCGATACGACGACTGGTCCCCGTGTCCCAACTGACCGAGCATCTTCACCCCTCCTTGGACGTTCTGAGTCATGGAATCATCATTAAACCACCATTAAAACACATTATTCAATGGCAGCGGCTTTAACAGGGTGTTCACAATATAGTTGCAACTAGGGGTGTAAATAATATGGATTTTGTATCGATATAACGATACAACAGCTGACGATACAATGTATCGACTATCGATATGTCCGCAAGAGTATCAATCTTTTTTCTGGTGTATTTTTATCCATTTGCCCCTGGACGTAATTCCACTCCCCAGTCAGGTTAAATTACAAAAAAAAAAAAAAAAAAAAAAGAAAAAAAAAAAGAAGAATCATATCGAATTGAAATCGTATCGTGGTGAATTCTTGAGTATCTGAAAAAATGGAATCGTTGGGTCAGGAAATTGATACTGAATCATACCGCCATGATAGGTGTGATTTACACCCCTAGTTGCAACCAGGGCTGCAAGTAACGATTATTTTAATAGTCCATTAGTTGCCGATTAATGTATTAATGGGTTAGATATTTTTCTTTAAAAATCCCCATAATATTCACAGCAACACCGAAAATTAATCTTGACAACTCAAAATGTAGTCAATTTTGGTTCACATGAGCAAACAAACGTACAACAATTAAGTTAATTACATGGACTTCAAACTCAATTCATTTATACGCTAATATTTTGCATATTCACATATTTTTATCAATAATGTTGAATTATTTTAGATTTTCAGAAATTATCAAGTAATATCGAATTGGTGTAGACCAACAGATGGTGGTGTTAACAAAAGAACTTAAAATTTTATCAACACCTGGACTTTGTGCACAAGATTATTGTATTAGTTGTCAATTAATTTCATAAGTCATCGACTAACCATTGAACCCCTAGTTGCAACCATTGAATCAATTTGATGATTTCATTAGCTGCCAACTAATTTAATCACAATAAATAAATTTACTGGAAGATTCAAACACATAGCATACACTGCCATACAGTACAGACAAAAACAGAAAAGGCTTGTTTTAGTGTTCCCAGCCCTCCCATTGCAGCTAGCAGAGGACAGGGAGAGTTTACGGTGGACAAGCGGGTAGAGAGCGCGTCCCCCAGACCATAGGCTGAGCAGTGCCGCAGGTTCGCATACCACCTTCGGCTCTGGCACATCCCCCGGCCCCCCCATTTAATCCTGTTACTATCTCTCTCAATAAAGAATGAAAAACGGTGCATGCGCCCAATAAATTAAATAAAAAACAAAAACAAATGTTTTTTAATTAACTCAACCTCGACTTCAGCTTTGATACACTTGTAATGTGACCCGACCACTATTTGGACTTAGACCTGAATTGGACTTGAGATGGTTTTAATTGGACTTGAGATGGTTTTAATTGGACTTGAGATGGTTTTAATTGAACTTGAGATGATTTTAATTGGACTTGAGATGGTTTTAATTGGACTTGAGATGGTTTTAATTGGACTTGAGATGGTTTAAAAAATACTCACAGCCCAGGTATACAGCTCCTTCTCCACCGTGACCACAGCAAAGTGGTTCTCCCCCGCACACACCTGTTGGGCACTGTTCCCCCCTTTGAAGGTGTCCAGCTTCTGAGGAGTGAACTTGCCCCCGCCCCAGAAGTACACCTCTCTGTAGCGTGTGGTCACTATGGCAACAGGGGTTTCTGTCACAGTGCTCAACCTGTAGGGCAGGGGGGGCACAAATGTTTCACTATGTCCGCTTGTAGCAGACTGTGCACTAGAGATGGGCAGATGCGGATAAAAAAAAACAAGTATTTTAATTACATTCGGGCGGGTCAGGGGCGCGCGTTGGCAGAGTGGTTATAAAGCGCGCCTCCCGGACCATAGGTCGAGCAACAGTGCCGCGGGTTCTAATACACTCTTTGGCTTCTATCTCAATACAGAATGAAAAATGGCACCCAAAAAATGCTTTAAAAAAAGGCCGGTTGTGAAAATCAGGGGAAAAAGGTTTGTGCAAATGCATAGCTGGTGAATAGATATTAGAGACTTTTACGCGCATATCTACTGTGCACCAGCATGGGTCATCCTTCTCCAAGAGGCAGCATTCCAGTATTCTATTCAGGATCAGTAGTAGATGTTGGTTCATTATAATGGGGCGCATTATATGATAAGCTTTTCATTATTGGCATTAGTAACGTGACGTCAGTCTGCAGAGTTCTTTCATTACCTGTCTCGAGCAGGTTATGTTTTCAGTCGCGTTGGTTTGTTAGCAGGATAATTGCAAAAGTTGTGCACGCATCTGGATGTAAATTTCTACAGTTGTTGGAAATGACATACGGAACAAGTGATTACATTTTGGTGCATTTCTGTAGCCTATAAGCAACATAACATAATAGTGGCTAGTTTGACCACTGTATGAGCTTACAAACTGCAGCAACACGCAGCAGTTGCCTCCACTCTACTGCATGTGTCTAACATAGCTCATATAGTGTAGTGCTTAGCCCTACGGTTTGCCAAGCTGACTGGAGACCCGTGTTCGCATCTCACCTCCGGCAGATTGTGAAAATATGTACTTTCATGTACTTTCAATATGTACTTTCTCACTATAATCCCGCGTTCCACCAACAGCAAACAAATGGAACAAATGATTAAATGTTGGTGCATTTCAGTAGCCTATAAGTAACATAATAGCGTCTACATGTTTGGGCATCAGTGACCCCATGGCCTTGGTGCAGGTTTGCACTCCGACGGTGCCTTTCCTTTGGAGTTTGTGATGCTCGTCACGTGCGGCGTGAATACTCAAAATATGCGCTCGTGCCAGCGGCCTTTCAATTCGAGTTGGCGCTCGTGACAAGCGGCCCGACTAGAGAGGTTGGCGTTGGAATGGATACCTCCTTTAAACGTAGAACGTAGTGCAACCATAGACATATAGTCTAGGGTTGCACTGCGGTGATTCGGCTGGCTCCCACTGCTAGCTTCGACTTGGGACGAGTGCCACGTGTCCCCGTGTGTGAGGCTGGGCGGGCTGTGTGTGTTCGAAGCTCACCCACATGTGACGAGTGACACTTCACACACACACACACACACACACACACACTTCAACTCCCGCATCCACAGCCTCGCTCGTTTCTGCGTCTAATGCACGTGCATGTCTGCGTCGAATGACATCGGCGTGGCAGCCACGTCGCGCGGCAACTGGTCCCATCCACTTACATGGGATTTTCGCCGCCCGTGACAAACCCGGCAACAAACTCCAATGGAAAGGCACCCTGAGTGCCTTCTAGCTTTTCTAATCAATTGTGTTGCCGAGTTTGGTCATACAATTCACACATTGAAGACTGTTTAAAGACCATGGTTACCTACTGAAGTTTGGCCATGTCGCAAGGACGCTAAAAAGAAAACCACGGCATTTGATGTAATTTGATGTAACAAAACTGTTTGCGTAACAGCTCACATTTCAGATGAAAATAGGAAAAATGTGAAATGATGCGTTTTTGGAAAAGCATGTTGTTAGTTGCTTCTATGTTCAGTGCAGTTTATTTTTGAGTAAACTAAAATGAATACTTACTTTGGTTTTTTGATTGCCGAGTTCAACAATGCCACACGCTCCTCCAGCTCTCTGGAAACACAAAAAGCAAATCTACGTTAACATCACTTTTTCCACAGGCAGTACTATATAACTAATATATATATATTAATATATATATATATTAATATATATATATATATATTAATATATATATTAATATATATAT
>OMKY01222942.1:0-10356 GCA_900302395.1 Bregmaceros cantori
TATTGATTGAGGTCAGCACTATCAACACCAACAGAGTGATGCAGATGCTAGCGCACAAACTTGAATGGATAGACACACACCAGCACACACACATACACAATGACACAAACACACACTCCCGTACACCCACAGGTACACACGGACCCACACACAAGCACACATGCAAATACACCCACACTCACTGCCGCACACACGCTCTTACACACACAGACACTGGCGTGCACACGTACACCCACGCACACCAGCACACACACACACACACACACACACACACACACACATACCCCCACCCACGCACACACATGCTACAGAGCTATTTTAAGAATGTGGAGACATCCCACAGGGAATGCAATGATTTGTTGGATTGGGCATTGCATCGCCCCCTGTTTGATTCCCCAGGAATTGCTTTCATATGTTGAATTATGTATTATGCCGTGATCCGGATCATTTACAGACTTCAGCGCTCACTGTAAACCAACACGTTGTATTCTAAAAATGGTTGCAAAATGGCATCTTTCCATTTTGTGTTTCCATAGCAATTCCACACTCCTTTCTATCCATTTTAGAGAAATGGAACTCTTGATGCTAACTTTCTTCAGGCATGCATGTGTGTCTATGTGTGCATGTGTGTGTGTTGTATGTATAAGATTTACCACGGGGCATCCAGCAAAAGCGGCAAGCTTCACGACTACAACCAGAGAGAGATCAAGAAACTGGCCTCACTGAATACAAACGCTCAGTCTCTCAATACACGCGTCGGCCGAGGCTGTATTAATGCCCCAGGTTGTATGCACGGGCCAGCGCCTGTTTCGGAGGGGGGCCCATGACACCTTCGTTCGATCGGAGCATGGTTAGACACAACACCCCAGAATCCTTGTTCAACCTAAGCACATTTTGGGACGTCACCATGCTCAAGCCCTATAGCGTAAGTTACTGCACTGTCTTTTACAGTGACAAACTAATGGAGACAAACACATCAATATCTTGTCATGGCAAGATGTCGGTCATAACAAATGAAAGTCGAATGGAAATCATGACACCACACCAACAACCCATACGAGCCAACACCAATTTTAAGCCTAGTTCCCATGTCAGCTTCTGTGCATGAAAACTGATGTGACTACATCGTCAGTGGTTTTCCAGAACGGGCTCTATAGACGTTTCGACCAGAAAAACACATGTGTCCTCCCCCGATCTGTTAGGTCCCATCAGGCCACCTGGTGCAGTCACTTCTTTCCAATTAGTCTAAATGAATCAGAGTATATTAGACCGACACCCCGAGGTGCAATTTAGAAGCATTCAGGAATTGTGCAAAAGATCAATACATGCGGGTGTGTAACGTACACTCTCTACTCAATCTACTCACCCATTGTCGCACCTCAGCCTCTCACCCCAATCGTACAAGTTGTACGACTCTCTCACCACCTGGTCCAACTTGTCCTGGTCCACCGCAATACTGGTTGAGATGTCAACTCCACCTTCAGCTCCAGTCCACGAGCGGCACCCAGGCGCCAGGTTCGTTCGTGGACCGCACAAACGCAGCTGTTGCTCGTCACACTCGGCTCCGGAGCGGCTCCATGATTGGCTGCTCTCCCCTTCTTAAAGGGGCCTCGGGCGCTGGGCCGATGCGACGTCCTGTTTCTCTCTCGGTGAGAACTGAGGGGACAGTTTATGTTTTGTATAGCCAGATCTTCCTCTCTCTACACTCCCTGAGCTCTCAGTGTAGTTTATTGTTAGCTGCCTAGCTTAGCAGTCATCGAGGTAACCAGAGGCAACTCTCCACTAATGCAGGAACCATCGTCATCTCCACCTCTAGATCCGGCTCACCGGTCCCGGACCAAACCTCGGAGATGAGTACTTTCTCTAAGACATTTTAGTTTATTACGGCCATTTATTCTTCGTGTTCAGAGACTCTCATTGCCTGTGCACTAATGCTTTTGTTTTCATTCGCACACTGTGCGCTACAAGTGTTTTGTGTTTGGTTCCTGTGTTGCAGTAGACGGATGACGGCATAGGTTGCCATTCAGTCATCCAAACTTTCATTGCATTCCTGACTGAGTCCTTTATTCCTTTATTTTTTAATTCTCGCTGTACGAATCCTAACATAAGCTCCATTATTTGTATCATACACCCGTATGTTCTGAATCCCCACGTTCCAATCCTAGCAATCTGTAACTTCCCGACCCTAACCCCTAAACCAGACGTCCCCGATTTTAGGTTTAAATTTTTTTTCAGTGCAGACAGCACACGGCCCTGGCTGCTGTGCGCCCCTCCCGCACCTGAAAAAAATGGGAGGGGCCAAGCACACACGTATGTGTGTGCGCGCGCTCGGCCCCTCCCTCAGGGACGGGAGGGGCAATTATTATTACCCGAATAAAGATCGCAATGAAGTTAGCGCAGCGCCGCCAATCTAGAGTAGGAATCTCGTTAAATATCTTGTAAATCTTGGTTATGGCGTTAATCCTCGGTGGTCGAGCGGTTAAGTCTGTTGCCTTTTGATCAATACGTAAGCGGTTCGAACCCCGCGTCGGACACACGATCGCACTTAGTCAAGCCTCACCTGCTCGAGCTAAGCTCCAATTTTTCAAGCCTGGTTGATGGTACAGGCCCCAGGACTGTTACCTGTGAGGGCATGTTATGTTTTCTTTTGAGGCTCAAGCCAGTGTTAATAATTATTGATGTTTTCCTGTTTATTTTCCTACCCTTGTTGAGAGTTTGTTCCTGATGACGTAGTAGTAGTTAATGTATTTTAAGACTTCCCCGGGGCATCCAGCAAAAGCGAGTTTACCTGCTAAATATTACTTTTACTTGCTCAGAGGATTAACAGCTTCGTTCATCTGCTTCGAGACGTCGACCTTCCCCCCGTTATCGTCCTGGGCAAGAGATCTGGCTCTGGACCAGAAATGTTAATTTGTATTTAAAGGCGAGGAAGTTGGTGCCTAATTTTATTGGCCCTTTTAAAGACTTTGTCACGATTTGGTGGATCTGCCCCCACACATGAAGATTCTGCCAGTCTTCCACGTCAAGTCGCGCCCATCTTGGACGTTCGCCGGAAGGGGAGAGGTCTGCAGTTTCTGGTTGACTAGAAGGAGTGTTTTTTTAGGGAGGAGTTGTCAGTAATCAGTAGTCAGATTGCTTTTAGTGCCGTGGGCAGGAATTAGTTGATTTATTGCGGTTAAATTCCATCCAAGTAAAAGCCCGGATTGATTGGGTAGTAATTCCAAACCAATTACACCTGGGTTTGACACCGAAAGCCTTCCTTCAATACGGACACATGAGCAGCAAATGGAGAATTGAGTTTTCACTTCCAACCCATTCGGCGGCTTTAAAGTCAATTTGTGGCTCGCAATTTGAAGAGTTTTAGCTTTGCACGACCCCAGAGTTGCTTCTTGTGAAGCTGAGAAGCGTCAACAATCCACTTGATGATGCATTTTCTGTTTCAATTATGTCTGCTGCACCAGGGGCGCGTTTTCATGGCAGGTCATTATGAAGTGCATTAACAGGCGACCTCAACAGGCTGTGGCAATGACAGCTGCTTATGAAGACAATATGGATTCCACTGTGGACCCACTTCATTAGTTTACTTACAAATCTATAGTTTACTTACAAATCAGCAATGTTTAAGCTTTTATTAAATCTTCAGCAGAGTTGGAAAGATTACTAAAAAGTAAAAGTACTAAAATTTACAATCTAATCGTGATACATTATCATTTAAAAACGTAAGCACATTTTTCATAAATAATGTAATGAATTATAGTTAGGTTGCCGATCAACATGTTGTTAAATGTGTTCCCGTTTTGATTTGCTCAATTTAGGGTTAATTTAGTCTCACGAGAGAATCCCAAACAGTCGATAGAGTGTTTGCCCCTTCGTCCCTGTTGATGGTGTCCTTGCCACGCTTCCTGCATCTTTGATCCATCGTATCTCTTTCTTTCTGTCGTGACGATCCTCACCTCCATGAACGACATGGAAGGAAAATAGTCAAAGAAAACTTGTTGATAATTAATGGAAAAAACTTGTCATCTGTAACAGAAACATTTTTGAAACTAGAAGCACTCAGAGAAGTACTTTTAGTGCTAGCAGTATGTGTGGCAACCCATTATCAATGCAAATGCTTGTAGTAGTGGCGAACACGCCAACTACACTACCCAGCTCCGCCCGCGACCCGGAAGTCTGGTCACGTGACCGCGGTAATCCTCCCAGCAATCTATCGGTAAGTTGGTGATTAAGTATGATTATGTTGCTTATAGGCTACACAAATGCACCAAAGTTTTATAAATTATTCCATTTGTCATTTCAACTGTACAAAATTTCATCCATATCCGTGCACAGCTTTTTCAGTTATCTTGGGGACAGACAAACCAACCAACGCTGCCAAAAACATAACCTGCTTCGTGGCTCCGCCCCCGGCACAGGTAATAATAATAATAATAATAATGATTACTACCGAGCTCTGCACACTAGAACTTGCTTGATATGTTGCCATGTCACATGTGTTGACTATGCCAGTGCCACTTTATAACTCATGTGCCTGTTGATCTTGAGAGAGTTGTTTCATGCCCAACTAAAATTCCATGTGTGTGGACTGCTGTCATGTATGCAATATGGGGAATTAAAATCTCTTGAATTACTTGACTAATTAGTTTGATGATAACCAATTATTTAATTAGTTGCTCATATGTTATTAGTTGTGCATATGTTAAAGGAAAGATTAAGAGATCAACAGATTCATTATCGGTAAAAATGGCAGATTCATCAACTACCAAAATAATAGTAAGTTGTAACCCTAGTGCGAGTGCTTGCAGTAGGCTGCTAGTGTGCTCCATGCAGCGGTATGGCAAGCAGGGCCATTAGAACGATTAACATTAGCGCCACACGTCTCTGTAATGCTGACGACCGCCGACTAAACGCTAGAGCAGCTACTGCAAAGTGCTGCCCCCCGCAGCCAGGTCGTTGGAAATGCACTGTGGCATCCAGTTCAGCTGGAGTCAAAAAGTCAACGAAAAGGAAAAACACAAAACTTTTTTTTAATTGGTAAAAGAAAAACCTCTCCAGTGACGAATCCAGGCAAAGAAGTCAGATATTTCTTTTTATATTTCAGCCATAGCCATGGTGAAATATAATATAGTAGGGCTGTAACTGAGTGCTGGAAATATATAGGTTTAATCACAGTAGGAATGTGCAGCTGCTGGCACAACTGACGCCACCTACCTTTTGAACAAAGACCTGCAGTTGTGCAACAGCTGTCTCGATAAAACACGCTGAGTGTAGTTGGATGTGTGTGTCTTTCTATCTTTTGTGTGTCTCTGTATGCAATAATAATAATAAAAACATTCTGTTTCTTTTAAATTGCCAATAGACGAGTTTACCCGCAAAATACAGGAGGCTGGCATTTTGTCCCGCCGGGTGTATGAGTTCCTTGTAATCTCGTCGAGGTGGGCCGCGGTGGCTCACAAAAAAACCACAAAATAACGCACACCAGTTCAAAATCCGACCACTAGATGTCGGTCTGTGACCAGTTACACATCACCTCCCTGGCATCGTTCATCATTTTACATAAATATTGATGAAATACAGTCAAAATCTGACTTAAAGTTACGCACCGAGTGGCCATGTTCTTCTGGATCAATAGGCTGGCTGCTTCTACCAGTCGTTCCAAAAGGAATGAGACAATGGAACGGGTTGAACTGATTATTAAATCATACGTTTGTGTGTCACAGATCCGCATGATAACATTTGGGTGAGGAATAGCACACCGCAAGTTACCACCACAATTTTTAAATAACCCTGTAGGTGTGTGCTCCCACCGAATAGACTTGTTGAAAAAATAGCCAAATACACAGCAAGTAAATGACACCGAAAGTGACGTTCAGAGACCAGAAGTACCCCCAGAACTCATCTATAGAGGCGCTCGACAGTCCCCCTGCAGCGAGGGGCAAGTTGTAGAGAGGACCATGAAAATAAAGGTTTATACATTAGTGGCCAATGTGTCTGGTTGAAATGAGAGATTTATAGCTAGCTTTCCACTGTGAATGGAATCTGTAAATAAATATTTTTGGCTGAATATTTTTCAGTTGATTCAGTTCACTGAAGTGAACAATTTTGACCACAACTGGCTTACAAACTCTTGCCAGCAGTGATGCATGCACCGACTTTACCTCTGTTCCAGTGGCAAAGCATGCTCGACTTTGTTGGCTTGGGTAGTTAATATGCATCAGGGGTGCATGCCGGCGGTTTTGGGCTGGCTTTCAAAAAAAGGTTGGGTGGCAATAGATTTAGAAAAAAAACCAAGCTGAAATAATGAAATGGTACATTAGGCACGACTGCTGAGCACTTAAACGTGAATGTTGAGTGGTCATCAAAACATTAGGAGATATTGTGCATTTGGCTGTACAAAGCCGAGTGTTGGGTTATGCAAGGACATAACCTCTGTTTAATTATATGAGGGGGGGGGGTCTGATCTGCTTGTACCATATCAGCCGTCACGCAACCAGAGGTCCAGCGGCACAGGGCTCTTAGTAGTGCCACGAGTTAACTCCAAATCGCATGTGGAGAGGCCGCATTTAGCTTCTATGGCCCTCGACTATGGAATGGTCTTCCGGCCGTGCAGACTGTTGATGTTTTAAGAAGAAGCTCAAGACACATCTCTTTGATCTGACTTATAACTAGGATGTTACCGTCATCGGTACATCAGCCCACTGTATTTGTTGGCGTGTGTGTCTGTGTGTCCATGGTTGAGTGTGTGCCAGTTTGTTTGGGTTGGTAGGCTGTGGGTAACGTTGTCCTGTTCGATGTTCTGTTTCTGTAAAACACTTTGTGTTGCTCTGCATGAAAAATGCGATACAAATAAATAAAGTTTGATTTTGAGTGTGAGATGGTGACCAAAGTACTAAGTCAGGTCTGAGAAGGAGAGGCAAGACGTTGACCCTCATCTGCCAACATTTTCCAGTCACAAGCCGTGTTTAAATGTCTTGCTGCGGTGAGTGCAATGTGCTTTGCATGAAATGATGTTAATGGATCAGAACGCTAATTGGCCAATTTTGACTTCCTTTCCAAATCCACTGGCCAGGAACAGCAGACAGGTGTGTATGTAAAGGAATAATTTAACATTGTAAAAAAAAACCAAGGCAGCCATCCACGGCGCCATCTTGGAATATGAATAAGAATGACTGGCTGTGTCCGAAATCCTCAGCGACGAGATTTCGGACACTAGAATCGGCACTGTTAACTTACGTCACCGCTGTCGCATAGTGACGTCATTGCCTGTCGGCATTGACCGTAGCATTTGCATGCTTTTTTATAATACATGTATACTTTATATTATATTGTATAGATTCATATTACATTTGAGCGGTTCAATAGGCACCATGCCAAGGCACGGTCAGTAATTGAAAGGGCCTTTGGACAAATGAAGACACGGTGAAGGTCCATTTTTGCAAAGCCCTGGAGGTAAAGCCTGTGTTTTCTGTCAGGGTAATTGCATGTTGTGCAATTTTGCACAATTTTTGTCTGCAGAACGACGACATCATCCTACTTGCGGAGCAGGATTATTGTTAGATAGAAAGATTATTTATGTGTCTGCTCTAGGGCTGCAACTAACGATTATTTCAATAATCGATTAGTTGTCGATTATTAAAATGGTTAGTACATTAATCAGTTGTACTTTTTTCTTTTAGAAAATCCCCAAAATGTTAACGCTGACCAACAATTGCAAAAGAGGTTAATCTTATTCACTTTAAATCTAGTCAAATTTGATTCTTCTTAACTAACAAATGTACAAGTTACGTTCTCCAAGACAAACTTATTACTATTTATACTGGAAGATTGATTTATTTTATCATATTTGATGTATTTCTTCTTTCTTTCCATCAGTTATGACCATTAATATTTCATATTTTCACATATGATGTATTAATATCAAATTTACCTAGACCAATTGGGGAAATGTTAGCACAAAACTGGCAAAATTACAATTATTAAATTTCTTGGTGATTATTGATTATTACATTCGTTGCTGATTAATTCTGTAATTGATTAGGCATAGATTAATCGACCAATCGTTGCAGCCCTGGTTCAAGACATCACTGTGTGGTAGTTAGCAATACGTGCCACAAAATGCAGAGATGATTTATGTTTGACCTATTTGACATGACTGTCCGACCACAAATAGCCACCGCGTCATCGTCCATCACACCACAAATACCGTCCTCCCGTATCGGTTTTATTTCGGAACGCCGCCAGGCCCTCATGCACCCGGTCCTGGCGGACTCAATGAATAACCGCACCGACATTTTTAGTAAGTGTGGCCTTGCGCAAGGATGATAAATGACATCCCACGTTGGAGCATACATCGGCCGGCGTATTTATCAGGAGCATCCCGCGTGGGCGAGGTACGAATTCCCGCGTTTGACACAAGCTTTACACACAAGCTTTACACCATCCGTCCGACATAAAACACTTCCCCAAATGACACGGTTTGCATCATTTTTCTCGCCTCACCTTCCCTGGAGCTGACCGACACTACTACACTAAACTTAGGATAACAATCTGTGTTTTTCTGTCACATCAGCATTCACATGTAAATAGAATAAATCGATTACTGGTTAACAATTCTATTATAAAATTAGTTGACAACCCATTTAAAAGGAAAACACCTCCGAAAATCCAAAGAAATGTGTTCACATATATTGCCTGTGGATTAGTTTAGAGGCACAGGCAGCGTTGAGAGTTCTCCTCCCTGATCTATCTTGTCGCACTTTCAAAACTAACACTGTCAAAAAAATTTAAATGGTGCTTACCGGGCAAAAAAAAGAAAAAAGAAAGCATGCTGACAAAGTACCGCTGTGTGCAGAGTGGGTACGAATACGATCACCCACTCTGTTTTGGTGTGAAGTAAAAAAGTATCTCTAGTTTTTGCTGGTGATTTTCATGCATTATCCAAGCTTGAGTAAATGAAGGGCTAGACGTGCTTCTGCGGTGCTCTATCCCCCACTCTTAGTTTTTGAACAATTTAACGCAATTTAGAATTTTATTCGAGCAGGAAATGTGTTAATAGAACGGGAATTCCCAAATGGAACCAAAGGGTAGATCGCAGAAACCCAAGCAACGCACAGAGAAGCAAGAATTGGACGACGGCTGGGCGCCAGGAGACATGTGCGGACAAGATGGACGCCGGCACCGAATCTACTGCAGCACCGGGATCGCCCGCTGCCATGGAACTGATGGCAAGAGAAGCAGAGGAAGACAACCCAAAAGATGGCGCAACAGCATCTACGAATGGTCAGGGCTTGACCTGCCAACCCTAATCAGAACTGGAGCTCTGGAGGAAGCTGACCCAAGTTGGTGCACATTCTGCTACGAGCAGAGAAAGTGAACTATGATGGTGTGCAGTGAACATCACTTTCTAACAGGCTCCTTTTGTGTGGATTGAAGCAGCCCGCTTGTGACCGGGCTGCGGTTTGCGGGCTGTGACTAAGTGTGGCTACGTTGTGTGGATTGCCTACAACTACCTTTTTAATTGTTGGAGCTTAGGTGCAGTCTGGGTATTTCCTTACTCATGTAGCACTGGAATACAAAGCTACACTACAGTGCACATCAATTATCGGGCTCTCACACAAGCGATGCCTTTTACTAATTCTATATTTGTGGTCTTTGGGTAAGCTACTGCGCGCTGATTAAAGTTTAATATTGCATGTCGGTGCATAGGGCGCGGATTTAACGTTTGGTGAGTTTTATTGGTGCACAATTAAAGACTGTGGCTCAGGCACGCCGCAGACAGGAACGGTTTGTGATTAAGCATTGGACGTGGTATTACTGCTATGTGCTACAATGCACATATTTATTAGAGGTAGAGTAACTATTTGGATTATTCACAGAAATGTTTAAACATGATGAGACAGCAAATTCCTATTTTTAAAATGAGAATAGAGCAGGGTTCCCGTGGATCCTTAAAACGGCATTGATGCCTGACTTACTAAACGATCCACGGTACTGGATGCTAATGCTATGATGTATTGTGTGTGATCTCTCTTCGCCTGTTGTACTGTTCCTAGTACTCGGCAGTGATCCCTGGCCGTTTGACACCTGTCACTACCATACACAAACACACACACAAACACATGCACAAACACACAAACACACACACAAACACACACACACACAAACACACACACAAACACACACACACACACAAAGACACGCACAAAGACACGCACAAACACACGCACAAACACACGCACAAACACACACACAAACACACACACAAACACATGCACAAACACACACACAAACACACGCACAAACACACACACAAACACAAAAAAAATAATTTGGCCTGTTATAACGGAGGGGCTTACC
>OMKY01223095.1:0-11516 GCA_900302395.1 Bregmaceros cantori
ACTTTTACCAAAACAGGCTTGTTACTTTTTTTTTTGCATTGACGGGGTAGGATATCGTCTATAATATCAGTCAGTAGGGGGCGCTGATGTACCGAGTGCAGTTCCAGTCAATAAGTGGATTTCATTTAGTCCTGAGATATAAGCTAAATTAGTCTAGGTTGTTAGTCATTCATTCAAACAATAACATTGACAAACTAACATTGAAAAAATGCATTTTACATACAATTTTAATTGTAGTACTTTGTACTTTATACTTTAAAAAATACTTTTGAGTACATTTTAGAGCATGTACTTTTTACTTTCAAAAATACTTTTTGAGTACATTTATGAGCCTATACTTTTTACTTTACTTGAGTAGCTATTTGGATCAGTACTTTGTAGTCTTACTCGAGTAGTTTTTTTTACAAATGTATTTTACTCTTACTCAAGTAAGAAATTCCGGTACTTTTGCCATCTCTGTTCATTTACCACTAAGTACAGTGGACTTCAGACGACCACAAAGTAACCTTGGATTTACAGTCGGTGCCAAGGAGGTAAATGTTAAAGGGTGTTGTGTAAAACACTCTGGGCCACTGCCTTTGTGCCGCAATCATCCTCCAGGGAGCTTTCTGCTTTCTTCAGCCTAGTGAAAAATAACTGGTTCAAAATTGATGGTGATTGTGCTGGCTGTGTGGCGCAGTCAGTGAGATCTCTCGCATTCCACTTTCACCGGTGACCCTGCCAATAAGAATGGAAAATGGTTGGGCCGCGGTGGCAGAGCGGTTAGAGAGCGTGTCCCCCCCCCCGCAGGTTCAAAGATTTGAACCAGTTTCCGATGTAATTCTGTCACTATCTCTCTCAATAAATCCGATGCTCACTACTTTTTGCTGTGCATTGTGGGATACTTTCAGTGCACTATACAGGGTGGACATGGAGAATTGGGACACCCCTACAAAATGGCGTGCACCCCATATAGTGCACAAAATGGGGGATAGGGAGCGATTTCGGACACAGCCCTAGAGATACTAACGATCAGATATGGGCAGAGTAGCCATAAAAATTACTCAAGTAAAAGTATTGTTACCTCAGCAAAATATTACTCAAGTAGAAGTAAAAAGTAGTCATCCAAATAGTTACTCAAGTAAAAGTAAAAAAGTATTCCACAAAAAAGTTACTTAAGTAGTGAAAGTACTGAGTAACTTTCAGTTTAAAAAATGCATGAAAAAAAAAAGATTGCCTGAGAGAGAGAGCCCGAGAGAGAGACAGAGGCCAAGTGGGAGAGAGAGAGAGCGAGAGACACAAAGAGAGAGAGAGTGAGCGAGAGAGAAAGCGCCCGAGAGAGAGATATGACATCAACATATGTGCCAACAGTTCCCAACGGGTGTCGCTAAAGGCTAATGTACCGAGTACTTTTTAGTGACATCTCAGTAAAAAGTAGTTTTTTTCACCTCAAATTTACTTGAGTAAAAGTAGAAAGTAACTCTTGAAAAATGTACTTCAAAAGTAAAAAAGTACACAAAAAATTGTAACTGAGTAAATGTTGGCGTTACTGCCCATCTCTGCTAACGATTATCATTATATTGAATATTATCTTGTCAAAATAAAAAAAAAAAAATCTTTACAAGATGATCAAGAAGTTCGACTAACAACCAATCTTCTCAGTGAGTAAATAACATTGAAATCCCAATAATACGGTCAAATGTCCACAAAAACGTGACTGGTCCTATAATGCCGACCTAAGGAGCCGTCTGAAATTTCTGACCGGCTCACTGCCCCACACACTCACTGCTGGCAGGCAGTCAGGTGCCTTGCAGTGTAAGCCGGACCGCGAGGCTGAGCATGTGAGCAGATTATGGTATGTGCCCCCCCCAGAGGAACCTGCCGGTCACAGCACATGACTGGCTACAGTTCTCCACGTGTGGCTCAACACTCACTACTGCTGCCTCACTTACTACATTCCTTGTCTTCTGTGAGAGGAGGAGACAGAGAGAGAGAGAGAGAGATACAGGCAGGGAGGAGGGAGAAAAGGAGAGAGCAAAACTCAGCTCCCGAGGGGAAGTGGAGATAGAGCTCCACTGCTATTACCTACTTATTAGTAGGAAATACTACGTATTTACTACTACAATGTGACCATAGACTGTATATAAAGTGGACACATCGTGCATGATGTCATCCCATTGCTTTGATCAAACTCGGGTTGAAGCCGCCGACTGCGCGCTGTCATTGTTGAAAGTACACGTATATCCAGGACAAGGAGCGATAGAGAGAGCTATACAGTATATGAGAGAGAGACACCCCACACGCGACTTCTTCCGGTGGTACTGTCCACCAGGGGCGCCAACGACTGAATGAATGGGATCCTATGGGAGCTGAAATAAAAAATATTAACCCCAAATCGGACACTTTTTAAATAATTTTATGGCAAGAGAGAGAAGCAAGAGGGTAAAATACAAAGAGAGAAAGACAAAGAAAGAGACTGACAGATAAAAATGGAGAGAGATACGGAGAGAGAGAGAGAAAGAGAGAGAGAGAGAGAGAGAGAGAGAGAGAGAGAGAGAATAGCAATGAATTGCATGGCTTAACTACAATGTTGTGTAAATTTCTACTGGTCGATCCAAACTATGTCTACGAATGCAACGTAGAAGGTAAGAGAAAGAGGCCACATATCCATTCAATTATTTACAGAGGTCAGAACGTGATCCGTAAACCCCCTCAAAGAGTGGAATGTTTTCAGGCTGGGGAACTAAAGAAAGAAGAAGTAGGAACATCTACTCATGCTTACACTAGGGGGGGTCAGAAGGTCAGGAAACATTTCTCACATGGTCCACAGAGATTTCCTAGAAGAGATTGTAAGCTTTGGGTAAATGGGGAAAATTCCAATTTTGCAAGAAATTGAGGAAACTCTATCGTAACATGAAATGAAACAAAAAAAATTAGAAAATAAATTGAACCTCACCACTAAAAACTCTAATATATGCTTTAATGCTTACATAATGAAACAAAAAATACAAGCTAAACCTAGTGATGAATAAAAATTGGAATGTGCCAAGTGATAAGTAATAATTATCCACAAATGTAGCTTCATATTGTGCAGATGGATATGCAGAGCGCTGCAAAGCACATGTATGCCACAATGGCGGTGTGAGTCGTGGCGTCGCCCCTCCCACTGACAGCTTTCTCGCCTGTCTGTTCCCACCTTCTTCACCCCCTTTCGCTGATCCTGCAATAAAAACTTGAATATAATTAATGTGGCAGTCTAAATATACCAAAAGTTAGCAAACGGGCACTCCAGGTTTTGAAAACGAAATCATTTTTTGAACGTTCCGTTCCGAACGGTTCATGCAGGCCTATGTTTAACGTTTTCGTTCTCTGAACTGTTCCGCCACCAAAATATCAGCCCGGAACGGGTTCGGAACACAAAAATTCTGTTCGTTCTTAAAGTTCCTTATATTGTGCAATGTTACGTTTAGATATAGTTTATACAGAATATATTTTGTGGACTTCAGTGCAAACGTATTAACGTGAAAACCGTGTTTAAAACACCATTACATTCACTTCCTCGTCTGTCCACAAGATGGAGCCCCAGATGCATGGGGCTTGATGACTGACAGTAAAAGTGGACGGAAATAGTCTCCCAGACATAGGATATGTTAAAATATGTAGAGAACGAAAAAAACAAACGTTTTTAACCGGTTTCGTGGATTTCATAATGTTCCGTTTCTGTTCTGGAACAGTTGAATAAAAAAATTTTGGTTTCCGTTTCCGCTCCACGTAAAATTAATCAAAATTATGTTCGTTTTCGGTTTTCGTTTCCGTTCCTTGAACCGGTTCCGAGCCCAGGTTTTGACCCCGAGAGTCCTCTAGTTACATCTAATGTTACCACCAGCCCGGTCACATGTTAGCTTGTCTGTGCTAGCCCCCAGGCTGTGGATGGTCAGGGCTCTGCAGTGTAAAGAAGTGTGGCTGCTAAATGAGTTTGCTTCCAGATTTCACCGTCATGTCACAGCAATCAAAAGACACTCCACAGTGGGTCTGTGCCAAATTGATTACTAGTGCTTTTACATGCAGTTAGTTCAGGCTGTGGACCCGGAGGATGTGACATCATAGCGTTCGCTGTCTGCCTGTCCTCTCTCCACTCTAGGGGGCGTTTGACAGTTGTCATTTCCCTGATTGCACAGTTAGGCTGACGGTTACCTGATGATATTGTTGAAGATTGATGTTGGAGGCAGGGCTCTGAACCGGTTCAAGGAACGGGAACGTGAAAACCGAAAACGAGCAAAATTTTACGGAATTTCACGAGGAGCGGAAACGGAAACGAAAAAAAGATTTCTTTAAATGTTCCGGAACAGAAACGGGACATTATGAAATCCACAA
Organism: Bregmaceros cantori; assembly: GCA_900302395.1. Classification (NCBI taxonomy): domain Eukaryota; kingdom Metazoa; phylum Chordata; class Actinopteri; order Gadiformes; family Bregmacerotidae; genus Bregmaceros; species Bregmaceros cantori. Next base: position 4,354 of record OMKY01223095.1, read on the forward strand.
AACCGGGTAAAAATGTTTTTTTCTGTTTTCTATATATTTTACCATATCCTATGTTTGGGAAACTATTTTCGTCCACTTTCACTGTCAGTCATCAAGCCCCATGTATCTGGGGCTCCATCTTGTGGACAGACGAGGAAGTGAATGTAATGGCGTTTTAAACACGGTTTTCACATTAATACAGTCGCACCGAAGTCCACCAAATATATTTTGTATAATCTAAAACTATATCTAAATTTAACATTGCACAATATAAGGATTTTTAAGAAAGAATAAAATGTTTGCATTCCGAACCGGTTCAGGACCGATATTTTGGTGGCGGACAACAAAAACGTTAAACATAGACCTGGCTGAACCGTTCGGAACAGAACGTTTTAAAAATAATTTCGTTTTCAAGCCCTGGTTGGAGGTGGTGTTTAGTAAAAGGTATTAATGCTGCGGCCCAATTCTCATTTCAGAACTCTTCTTAGTTCTTAGCTCCCTGCACTTTAGCCCTAATGGCTATGTCAGCTCCCAACCGCATTTGGTGCTGAGGGCGATTCCGCACTTAATTTCAGCCCTAGGCGCAAATTGAGAATGTAGACACCCCTCAAGGCCTAAACTACACCTACACGGCTATTTATTTATCAGGATATTTTTCGTACCCCGTCTAAATAAATATCTCACGTGACTACACGTAGACTTCCATATCTACGTCATCAAACAATGGTTTGACGTCATCGATCCGTAAAAGTTTAACCACGCAAATCCACTTAACCGGACATTTCTTTTATTTTCACGCTTGTTGGTGCGGTTTCAGATTTATCCGGTCTGAGCGTCCCAAGCTCCCAGATTGGTGTGGTAGAGAGGCCCTTAAGTAAAAGTATTGTTACCTCAGCAAAATAGTACTCAAGTAAAAGTAAAAAGTGGTCATCAAAATAGTTACTCAAGTAAAAGTTAAAAAGTAAACAACAAAAAAGTTACTTAAGTTGTGAAAGTACTGAGTAACTTTCAGTAAAACAAATAAATAAATTAGGACAGTTAGAGAGCGCCCGAGAGGGAGAGTGTGCTCGAGGGAGTGAACGCCCGGGAGAGAGAGAGTGAGAGAGCCCGAGAGCGAGAGAGAGCGCCCGAGAGAGAGAGCGCCCGAGAGAGAGCACCCAAGAGAGAGACCGAGAGAGAGCGAGTGAGAGAGATTAATGTACTGTAATGTAACAAGTAGTGAATTGCTGACATCTCAGTAAGAAAGTATTTTTTTTTCACCTCAAATCTACTTGAGTAAAAGTAGAATGTAACTTGTGAAAACTGTACTCCAAAAGTTAAAAAGTACACAAAAAAATTGTAACAGAGTAGATGTAATGCGTTACTGCCCATCTCTGCATGTACCTGTTTTCTAGACATCCCCAGCGGGAGGGGATGTCCGCTGGGGATATTCAGTATAATGATTTCACTTTGTTACACACACACACACACACACACACACACCAATACCCTCCAGCTATAATGTATGCTGATCCCAAGACAGAAGTGAGAGAGAATGAGTATTAGCCACAGCATGTGATGTTTCTGAGAGTGTGCGTGTGTGTGTGTGTGGATTCCTGTGTTGGAAAAGCCTAGTGTGACATCACAGACCTCCTGAACTGAGTCGAGGCTTAATAGGCAGCCCCCGCCAACACAACGGTCGCACTTTGAGGAGCCAGGGGGGGCCGCCAGACAACCTCCAACATCTTTAGATGCCGCAGACCTGCGTCTTGAAACCCAACGAAAGGAACTAACTTGAATTTAATATATCATAATAGATACTGACACAAGTGACACTTCAGTTTATATTTATTTTGAGGGTAGACAAACGTTTAACTGAAAACAGCCATGGTCCAAAGGATGGAGTTGTAAAGCGCAGTATCTATTGCACAATCTATTGTATCGCTTAAGGATAAGGTTGAAATTATTACAATATCGTGAGAGGAGAGAGACTGTGGGTTTACGATGTGTCGGCGTGTCATTTTCTTTTCCCTGTTTCTGGCCGTGTTCCTCCTGCCGGACCCAGCTCTGTGCCAGTTCCCGCGTCCTTGCGCCAACTCGGAGTCTCTGCGGACCAAGCAGTGCTGCCCTGTGTGGGCCGGGGATGGCTCCGTGTGCGGAGCCATGTCGGGTCGGGGGTTCTGCGCCGACGTCCTGGTGTCGAGCGAGCCGAACGGACCACAGTATCCACATGTAGGGATGGACGACCGGGAGGAGTGGCCGCTCGCCTTCTTCAATCGTACCTGCCGCTGTGCCGGAAACTTTGACGGCTTTGACTGCGGCGAGTGTCGCTTCGGCTACCGCGGCGGCAACTGCGGCGAGTTCCGCGAGACGGTACGTCGAGAGATCCTGACGCTGTCCACAGCCGAGCAGCAGAAGTTCATTTCCTACTTGAACCTGGCCAAGAATACGATCAATCCCGACTATGTGATTGCAACAGCGACGCGTGCAGAGATGGGCGTCGACGGCGAGCGGCCGGCGTTCTCCGACATCAACACCTACGACCTGTTTGTCTGGATGCACTACTACACGTCGCGTGACGCCCTGCTGGGTGGCGCCAACAACGTGTGGCGCGACATCGATTTTGCGCACGAATCCGCCGCGTTCCTGCCATGGCATCGCGTCTTCCTCCTCATGTGGGAACACGAGATACGCAAGATGACCGGAGATTTTGACTTCGCCATCCCCTACTGGGACTGGAGAGGAGCCGAGAATTGTGACGTGTGCACCGATGCCCTCATGGGCGGAAGGAACCCACTGAACCCCAATCTCATCAGCCCAGCCTCCGTCTTCTCCTCGTGGAAGGTAGGCTATAAAGATAACGGAGCCGTCGTTATCCCCACAGGGTCTAAAGAAGTCTTACATCGGACCACTAAAAATGTATTCCTTACATTCCAGGTCGAAAATTGTATTTACTCATGTCTTTAAAAAGGTCAGTCTGACTTGTGCGTGGCTGTATGTATGTATGTATGTATGCATGTATGTGTGTGTATGTATGTATGTATGGATGCATGTATGTGTGTGTATGTATGTATGTATGTATGTATGTATGTATCTATGTATGTATGTAAATATGAAGAACAGAGAAAACGAGTTTTTTCCGGAGGCTACATGCGCACAGATGCGTGTGGAATGCCCAACAGTGGTTTGGTGGTCATATTTCCATATGAACATTGTAATCTGTAATCTGAACACACCCTATCTTCGACCAAACGATGAAAAAAAAAACATTACTGCTGCACTTTTTTTTTTTGCTAGACAAAGAAATTAAAAACAAAATTCTATCAAGACTACCAAGCAAGACATGTCCAAATGTCTATGTTATGGACTAGAAGTCTAGTGCGATTCCAGGCAATTACTAAGCCGCTATGCACTTCTTTTTGTGTATGCATGCTACATACTTTAAGCACTACATACAAGTCGCAAGTGTCTGGGTTAACACCAGAAATAATAAAAGTTCACATTCGAGTGACATTTTCTCATTTTATTGACAGTTTTTAGTGTGAAGGGGCGATGAGAGAGAGTGGGGACAGGCGGTGCATGAACACGAGGGGAGTCACTGTGTGGCTAAGCTACAGCGACAATATGTATGTAGTACATACATATTGTCACTACACTACTGTGTAGTACACAGTACATTTTGCAGTGTTAAATATGCAGTGTCAAAGTTCAGACTCTTTCAGCGTTATTATTACAAGGGAGGGAGTTGAATACTTACTAGTGTTGGTGTTCATTTGGCGCCTTGTCAATTAAACTCAGCAAAGCACCGCCCAAAGCCCCTCCCACCTCATCTAAACCCTTGGTGTGAACCGAGGTTCGGTGGGGTTTGGGTCGCAGTGGCATTGCCGACTCGCCGTGTGGCAGGCCCTCGCGGCCTTCGTCCGCTCAGATGCAGACGCCAGTCCCTTCACGGACGTGCCGGCGCTGCTGTACCGGGTTAGACAGAGTTCATTTAATAAGTATTGTAACGAAAGCGCCCCCCGTGGAGGAGCTGGGAATAGAGGAACTAGAACGTTGGCAATAGCTGAACCCAGCCATTGCCAAGGTTAGTTCGGACTCTATTTAAGTAGGCGTGTTGGCCGGTGGAGGACCGCCAACGGTGCCAGCCCAGAATGCACCACGCGTGCATTCACTACACTGCCCCCTGCCGATATGGCTCTCGTCCCGAGAGCCGCTCCAACTCCACGGCGCCTTTCGCCTGCTCAAGCGGCCCTGCCGCCATCCCCACCGCGTGCAGTCCGTCAACCACTTCCTGACACCAATGTAACGAAAGCGCCCCCCGTGGAGGAGCTGGGAATAGAGGAACTAGAACATCGACAATAGCTGAACCCAGCCATTGCCAAGGTTAGTTCGGACTCTATTTAAGGAGGCGTGTTGGCCGGTGGAGGACCGCCAACGGTGCCGGCCCAGAAGGCACCACGCGTGCATTCACTACAGTATGAAGTACTGATCCAAATATCCACTCGAGTAAAAGTAAAAACCAACGTGGTTTGCCCAGGTGATCTGCACCCAGCCCGAAGACTACAACCAGCGTCAGGTGCTGTGTAACACCACCGGTGAGGGGCCTCTGCTCCGGAACCCTGGGAACCACGACAGGCGCCGCGTGACCCGTCTCCCCACCGCCGCGGACGTGGACGCTGTGGTCAGCATCACCGAGTACGAGACGGGCACGCTCGACCGTTTTGCCAACAACAGCTTCAGGAACGCTTTAGAAGGTAAACCACACTGCACTCTTGTAAAGCTACTCACTACTGTATTCTACTGTACTTTACTGTCTTCTTAATACCAACCGTAATCTTATATATATTCAGAGATGGGCAGTAACGCATTACATTTACTCAGTTACAATTTTTTTGTGTACTTTTTTACTTTTGGAGTACATTTTTCACGAGTTACTTTCTACTTTTGCTCAAGTAAATTTGAGGTGAAAAAAAACTGAGATGTCAGTAAAAAGTACTCGGTACATTAACTCTGCCTTTAGCGACACCCGTTGGGAACTGTTGGAACATATGTTGATGTCATATCTCTCTCTCTCCCACTCGGTCTCTGTCTCTCTCTCTCGGGCTCTCTCTCTCGGGCGATCTTTTTTTTTTTAATCATTTTTTGTATTCATTTTTTAAACTGAAAGTTACTCAGTACTTTCGCTACTTAAGTAAATTTTTTGTGGAATACTTTTTTACTTTTACTTGCGCGGCCCTTAAATAGAGTCTGAACGAACCTCGGCAATGGCTGAGTTCAGCTATTGCCGATGTGAGTTCCTCTATTCCCAGCTCCTCCACGAGGGGACGGCCTTTCGTTACAGTATTGATGTTATGTGATATGTATACATTAATACATAAGACATACATACATTTTCAGGTTTTGCGGACCCGCTGACAGGGCTGGCTATAACCGGACAAAGCACAATGCACAACGCTCTCCACATGTTCATGAACGGATCGATGTCGTCGGTCCAGGGGTCCGCCAATGACCCCATCTTTCTCCTGCACCACGCCTTCATAGACAGGTCAGAACCACGACATTACAACCATTGCTACTTTTTTAGTTTAAGCGCTATTTTCCATTTTATTGGATAGGGTTAGTGTCAGGGCTGTGAACCGGTTCAAGGAACGAAAACAAAAACCGAAAACGAACGGAAATGTACTGAATTTTACGAGGAGCGGAAAAGGAAACGAAAAACGATTTCTTCAATTGTTCCGGAACAGAAACGGAACATTATGAAATCCACAAAACCAGTTAAAAAGGTTTTTTTTTTCTGTTCTCTATATATTTTAACATATCCTATGTCTAGGAGACTATTTCCGTCCACTTTCATTGTCAGTCATCAAATCCCATGCATCTGGGGCTCCATCTTGTGGACAGACGAGGAAGCGAATGTAATGGCATTTTAAACTCGGTTTTCATGTTAATACAGTTGCAGTGAAGTTTGAAAGTCCACCAAATGTTGTATAAACTAATAAAAAACGTAATATTTCACAAAATTTGGAACTTTAAGAAAGAACACAATTTTTGCGTTCCGAATCGGTTCAGGACCGATAATTTGGTGGCGGAACGGTTCCGATAACGAAAACGTTAAATTTAGGCCTGGCTGAACCGTTCCGAACTGAACATTTGAAAAATAATATTGTTTTCCAGCCCTGGTGTTAATGTGAAAGGGGGATGGTAGAGACCGGGGGAAAGACCTTGCGACTCTGCCTGTACCTATGAACTAAGCTACAGGCACTATACATGTGCTAGATGTGGGTGTCTTACCGACTGCGCCACAGAGCCAGCAAAAGATGCACACAGAAGTATACAATTCATTTCTCTAGGTGATTACCAAGGCATTCGTGTTAGCATTTCAGAGGCATTCATGTCTGGGTATCAATTAAAAAAAGATTACAGTGGAGATGTATGAATTGCATTTTTAAAAAGTAACCTGTTTTTGTTTTTTAATTCCTTTTGTGTTAGTGTGAAGGGGAATGAGAGAGTGCGGAATAGTGGACGTGCAGTATATGACCGTGAAGGGAAGCGAGAAAACCCAAACTAAAGAGAATGGCTGTGTCCGAAATCGCTCCCTAACCCCTAGCCCCTAGCCCCTGGATAGGGCACTGACTATATAGTCCACTCAATCTCAGCGATGAGATTTCAGACACTAGAATCGGCACTGTTAACTTACGTCACCGCTGTAGCATAGTGACGTCATTGCCTGTCGGCATTGGCCGTAGCATTCGCATGTTATTTTTTTATAATAAATGTATACTTTATCACAGAAAATCAATTGTACTCACATTTATAATTATTTGCCGCCGTCGGTTGCTGCTGCGTCCTGACGCCGTCCTCCATTGTTTTTGTTTTGGAGCACGCGCGTCGTCTTCTTCTACGTTTTAATTAGTGTCATGCGTCTCGCAATGCATTATGGGTTATATTTCTCCGTCTAGGGTACATCTTATGCTCACTACATTTCGCGGTGCATTGTGGGATACTTTCAGTGCCCTATATGGGGCACATGGAGAATTCACCCCTAGAAAATGGCGTGTGCCCCATATAGTGCCCTATATGGGGGTTATGGGGCGATTTCGGACACAGCCAGTATGTAAATGATGTAACATCACACATGTATAGGATATTTTTTATTTTATTTTATTTTATTTTTTTTTCTGTTATTCGGGAGAACTTGGGGCTGG
>OMKY01223150.1:0-10641 GCA_900302395.1 Bregmaceros cantori
TTTCTGAGAACTGCTGCTCTTGAGTCCTGTGTTTGTTCCTGTTCGTGATGCTTGACGGACATTTACCTTGATGATGTTATGTCCAGCCTTGTAAGCTCCCAGTCCCCTCAGCTTGAGTCCTGGTGCATGTTCTCCAGTCTCGTATCCTTCAACTGCAATGGACTGGAACACAAGACAAACTTTACCCTGTCGGTGTGTTAACCTAACGCCACAGTTAATTTGAATAAACAATCTGCACATTATGGGTGGAATGATTAGTTGATTAATCGATTATGAAATTAACGACAACTAATGCAATAAATGCATTTTTTGGCTGACACCAACTCCCCATTGGTCTACACAAATTTGATATTACTTGATAATTTATAACAAAATAACAATTAATATGCTTCTGTGACGATTCATCTGCTGTTATCAACTCACCCATGGATTGTTGAATGTGATCCAATGCTTGACACGATTTCCAAACCTCTCAAAGCACAAGTTGGCGTAGTCATTGAAGAGAGCGATCAGGCTGGAGTTCTGCCATCCGCCATATTTCTCTTCCAAGCTCTGTAAAAACAATAAGGTGTGGTGAATTGCACACACAAGGCTTAATTGCAGACAATTAAGCCTTGACCCCTTGACCGTCCTATGTCATGTGGGGGAGCTTCAACAGTATAAAGAGTGTGGGTGTTTGTACACATCATGTCTTCTCTTCTCTGCCATTAAATAGATGCAACTCTGTGCCCGCTGCTTCTTTTGTGCTTATATACTTTATAGTGCCACACAGGGCACTAAAAAGGACTACTTACTGTGAGCCACTAGCCAGTGGGTCAATAAATACAAAATGATTGAATAGGAAAAAAACACTGTGCGCTCATACTGTGCATCAGATTTGGCTTGGTCCAAGGATTCTAGGGATACCAAAGTTTTGAGAATCGCCCGTAGGGTTTGAAAGTTACAAGCAAAAATGTGCCTGCAAATTTGCCCAAATTTGTCCTGCTGGTGGTGCTAGAGTGTTGGGCGTGGGGGACGTATAAATGACTGTGTAACGCGGATCCTGGCTAGAATCTGTGTGCCGATTTTCAGACTTTTTCCTACGTACGGTTCTATGGGCTTCCATTAACATCCAATAGGAGAATAATAATGAAATAGGAAAAGCTCCAAACACTTAAGGTGCCGCCGCTACTTGGCCCCTAAATATGTTCTTTTAGCTGATGGTAGCCAAGTTGGCTACAAATCGCTGCTTGCAGCTGGTGCAAAATGCAGCCGCCCACATGCACGAGGAAGCATGACCACATCACCCCGGTCCTTGCATCACTCCCCACACACCACCACGTTGATTTTAAGATTCTTTTGTACATTTTTAAATCTCTCACCGGTCTAGCCCCCTCCTACTGGCAGATCTTACCCAGCCCCACAAACCGTTTAGAATTCTAACATCAGCTGACTGCTTGCTCTTGGTGTGATCCAGACAGGCACACATTGTTGGTCTATGGGTAGACTCACCGTGTTGATAAACCAGTTGATGCACCCGCGCCTTCCAACAGTCGTATTTTCGAAACTGTTTGAACTCAATAATCGCACTTGAGGAGGAGGTGAGAGCAAGCAGGTTTGTATTATTGCAGCTATTGTCCTGAACTGCAAGTTGCAGATCCTCTTCTTCAAATTGTAAGATTATTATGTTCGGAGGCTGAAGAAACAGGAGCTATCTAAAGGAAGCAGCGTACCTGCGGCAGGTCCCAGTGGTACAACGTGACGATGGGCGTGATTTTATTCTCTAGCAGCTTGTTAATCAGGTCATCGTAGTACTTGATCCCCTTCTCATTGACACGCTCATCTGGGAGAGAAAACAACAAATTGCTAATATAAATAACAGCATAACCATGATAATATAGCACAATAGGGCAGTCACATGTGACGTCACGACTTGGCGTCTTAGTTCCATGGCATGATGTTAGTCCAAACTGTTGAATATGTTTCTGGCAGAGCTAAGCTCTAGATTAGTCCAGACTTTTCAGCAAGTCCCTGGCAGTCTTACAAGCAACTCCGGTGGGGAGGATCCTGGGCCATGAGATGGAGAACCGGTAGTGACTGAGCTTCAGGTCCTTCATCAAGGCCACATCGTCCTGTTGAGGAACGCACACGATGGAATAGTTTAGTAAGCGGCAAATAAGGCATAACTGGAGATCTGTTGTGATCCGTTTGTTCGCGAATGACACCATCGGTGTCCGATTGGCAGCGGATCGCACGCGCACACCTGGACCTGATCGGCGGCGGCATCATAGCATGCTGATTGGGCGTTCGCCGCATCAAAAGGATCGTCTCGCAAACAAACGTCTAACAAATCTTCTTGTTTGTTAAATTTAATTTTAACAAACACATTTTAGGACAGACAGTACAGAGCCATTAAACAACATTAAACATTTCATGAGATATTTGAAGATGGTTGTACATGACAGGCTTAGCAGAGCTGCTATATTTCACCTGGATGTCCGTGGGGGGAGTACAAGTATACAAATATACATGGATCTCAGGTTAAAACCTGGTTAAAACAAGGTAAAAGAGATAAAAGCTATAGGCTAGCTGGGCCGTGATATTGCTTGGCAGCTGGCAGCAACAAATTAAGACAGGTTAAAACCAGGTGCATGCTAACTAGGGTTGAGGCAGTGGTTAGGGAACGATTATTGAATATTAACCTGAAATGTGTTGGCAAAAGGTTGACAGTATTGTTTCTTTATTCGGGCACATAGAAATATAACAAAATATAACATAGAAACTTGACACAAGCAGAGCTTTCATTCAAGTCTAATATGAAGACTCTATGACCCCATTGAAAAATTGACCTTTTGGACTGAAGATCGGCGGCCATCTTGGATTTGAGGGTAAAAAAAAAGAAGAGGGAAGATCATCAATTTTGGATTCCTAAACCCAAAATGTCTCAGAAACCATGTACGGTGCAGCATTTTAGGCAAAATCATTAAAAATGTATTTTCGAATAAGGCGGATGGTAGCCATTTTGGATTTGGGGCTCAAAAAAAATCCCTGCATTTTTGAGAAAGGCATGGGGGCTAAATTTGTTTTATAACATTCATAGATGATGAATCCACTGAGAAACCAAGCTTTCCTCTCCACGGTCACGGAACTGTTAAAAATGATCCAACTAATGTAACAGTGAAGGTGAAGGATGTGACCTTGAACTTGAGGTATCCTTGGCAGGCGGCGTCCGCCGTGTGGTTGAGGAAGATGTTGCCCTGCTTGCGTGAGAACTTGTCCCAGATGCTAGCGCCTTTACCGTCCACGTTCCACGCCCCTTCCGTCTGATAGGCCGATCCGCCAGCGCCCCAAGAGAAACCTGCAGGACATTGAAACGAACTGCATCAATACATTGAGCATTAAATACATAAATAGGTGAATATATTACAATTGAAACTTCCACTAGAGGCAGCTGTGCTCCAGTATTTGGTTCTATGATTTTGCATGTATTATGCAAATATTCCAATGTTAATGCTACTACTGCAATGCTTATTTTAATAATAGATTAGTTGTCGATTATTTAAATGTTTAGTCGATTAATCGGTTAGATATTTTGACTTTTAAAAAAGGATTGGTTAGATATTTTAACTTTTAAAAAAATATATTTACAGCAACACAGGAATTAACCTTGTCTACAAAATCTATTACATTTTGTTCATGTTAGCAAGGTACTTTAACACAAACTCAAGACAATTTATTTATACGCAAATATTTGTGTGGTGTGGACAGCACGCCACACCTGTCACAGCGCAGTAGGTGGGACAAACGCCGTGGAGGCGTGACAACCAAACTCTGCCCATGTCGTCGCCCATACAAAACTCTGCCCACGTCTCGCGTCACCCATACCAAACTCCGCCCACGTCTTGACTAGAATAATTTGATTGGTCAGCCTGTTTACAGACGACGTCTGCCTGATTTTCCGTGACCCAATGTGGATCATTTTTTGGATTTGCACTTTAAATTATACGACAAAGTGTTTTTCTTCGAAAAGCAGACGTGTAACTGTGACTTACCGGGAGGGAAGAGGCCGTAGTGAAAGGAGGCAGCTCGCTCACCGTGGGTCCAGTCATAGTCCAGAGAGCAGGACGCCAATCCCACCACCAGAGGAAGACACCAGCGCAGCATGCTGGTTAGTTAGCCTACACACGTGTGCATGTTTCACTACAGGGCATTTCATTTTCAAAATGACAACTATATTTTAAAAAAAGGCAATTTACTAATCTAATCTAATCTGTTTTTTGGGATCAGAAAGGGTATATCGGGGGGCGCGTGGTGGTCGAGTGGGTAGCCTGACATTTTGTCCCACCGTCTGAAATGCACTTCCAGTGTCTGTATAGCTGCCTGTGTAAAGTCATCGTAGAGGACCGAAGTGGCTGAATTTGTCACAGAAAACAAACACTGGTTCAAAATCTGCTCACTACAGCTCGCTCTGTGACCAGTTGACTGATGACCAACGACACCAAAAGGCATCACCAAAGAGATCAGAGTCAGAGGACAAGAATATTTCCACCAGCTCGAAGATCAGACTGATGCGCTCGCTCGTGAAGTCAATCTTTCTGTACGCTTGTGAGACATGGACCCTAACGGCAAAACTAGAGAGAAGAATTCAGGCCACAGAGATGAGTTGCTTCCGCACGCTCCTCGGCATCTCGTATAGAGAACATGTCACCAACGAAGAAGTGAAAGCCAGAATAAAACAAGCCATCGGAACATATGAAGATCTACTAAACCCAGTCAGAAAACTACTGGTACTGACATGTCACGAGATCCCAAGGACTCTCAGAAACAATCCTTCAAGCCACAGTGCCAGGTGAAAGGAGACAGAGAAAGTGATGGGAAGAAAACGTCCAAAAGTGGACAAGTTGTTGGCTGAGTGACACCATGCGAGTGGCCGAGGACAGAGTTGGAGAGAGCTGGTTGCAAAGTCTTCGGTGGTACCAACAGTCAGCCAGTCTAAAAGGACAGAGAGAGATGGAGAGAGCTGGTTGCAAAGTCCTCAGTGGTGCCCCAACGGTCAGCCAGACTACGGGATTGATGATGACGATGATATTTTCTACAACTTATAACAACATAATATCCTCCAAATGAATGAAGTGGCTCACCACTTGTCTGAACTATAACAGATTCCGTATGAAGACATCCTGATTGCATCGGTTGCAATGCATGAATTAACTCTTCTAACGCCAAAGACTTTTGCAGACACCTTACAAATAAACATAGTATAGAATTTGAAAGTTTGAAAGGTCCTCATCATAAAAAAATAAAAATCATAATCACAAATTTTAGAAAGTGGACATCACTTCACGTTGTCAAGTTCAGATAGGGCGGATTGCCCTAATGTGGGCCACTGCCTGATGTGGGAAACCTAAGCTCCAGTGTCCCTGGCTCTTCCCTAAACTAATGAATGTCAGTGAAACTATGGTAATGTTTCTAACATTAAGTTCAACTGTTCAATACTTAATTTCACTGTAGGGTGGATTGCCCTAATGTGGTCCACTGCATAATGTGAGACAACCTCAGTTACAGTGGCTCTGACTGCTTCCTAAACTAATGAATGTTCAACACTACATTTCACTGCACCCATATTAGGCAACTGACTGTCCCACATTGGGAAGTTGCAAAAAATTAAATCCACCCTATTCCATGCAGACATTTGAAACATCAGTGCAAATCTCATGGGAAAAGGTTGGTACAGAACGAAAAAAACAAAATATAACTTACACAAATGTTTGGCGTCCAGAAATCGTCCATACAGTTTAATATTTTTTTGGAAATTAACGTCCCGTTGTCAACGCTGTTTGTGGATCATTATCTCAGCCAACTGTAGCAGAGCCCCACACAGAACGCCACCAGGGACAGTAAATACGCCAGCTTATCCAGGGCTGCCAATATGAGCGACATATCCGAAGATGAAAGGAAATTTAACAATCCTTGAAAAAAAATCAAAAGACAGGTTCTTTGGAGTCCGATCCCGCACGCAGCTTGGCTCTGCCCGTCTCTCTTCCCGTCGGTGTGTGTGCAGCGTGGCGCGCCGTCTGGTGGTGGGGGTCGTGCAGCCGCGGGGGTCTACCTGTGTGTCTGTCAACCTGCTGGAAACAGCTCCCGGGTGCTAGAACCGTCCAGCGCGCCGGTCGAGGCGTTTCTCGCTGAAATAACAACAAAGGCGGCCGTAGCAACAATGAAGCTGCTATTATTCATCGTCCACCGTCCCGGGGCCAGGGACCTGGTGTGGCGGGGGGCCCACCGGTGGACAGCGCGCGAGGGGGGAGCAACAAAGGCCTGAACAAACATATCCTTTGGGAACAATGCCAAAGCTTAGTTTGGTTTTACCAAAACATGGACAGGAGATGTGCTCGTGCTCTTTAATCTAGAGACTAGTTTACGCCCACTTAAAACAAGAGGCTGACATTTGGTCCCGCCGTCTGAAACGCACTTCCAGGGTATGTATAGCTGCCTGTGTAAAGTCATCGTAGTGGACCGAAGTGGCTGAATTTGTCACACAGAAAAACACACCCCGGATCAAAATCTGTGCACTACAGCTTGCTCTGTGACCAATTATACATTTTCCAGCCTGATTCGCTCAGCGTTTTGCATAAATATTGTTGAAATACAGTCAAGATACGACTTGAAGTTACTCACCGAAGTGGTCACATTTTCTTCTTCGTTCTTGAACCGGTTCGAAACCATGAAAAAAAACATTTTCTTCACTTATGAAATAATGATCCTCCTGTGGGTGGTAGCTATGGATTGAAACCAGTGGCGGACAGGCTACAGGGCACACCAGGCATTTTCCCGGTGGGCCGACACCCCTAGAGGGCCGGTGATGGTGCATTTTATTTTTATTTTTATTTATAGTGGTAAAAATGACTGGTGGCGGCCCACTATTTCTTAAGACAGTAAACGGTAGGCGCTATTTGGGCCCCCTCTTGTGGTCGCTTGGGCCCACTGCACCCTGGAGGAGGGTACAAGTTTTTACACTAAAACGTAACACAAGCTAAGAAGTGATTATTTTGAGTTTTATTTTGAGTTTATTTCAGAGCCTGACAGACTGTATAGGTAATTGAATCGAATAAACAATTTAACGTTAAGTCACCACACATTGTATTTTGAGTAAAAGTGTGCACCTTTTCCCCTTGGCCAGAGCATTTGTGCATTTATAAGACATAAGCTATGCCAATTTCATGTCAGATCTGCTCTGATAATTATGGGGGCCGATTTCTCCTCCCAGTCCAGGCCTGGGTGTAACCGTCGGTCCATCTCTGTGCATGTTTAACATATGAATGCCTCTGAGGGCCCCCCAGCCCCCCGGTGGAGTGCTGTAGAACACAGCTGAGAGTTCTAGGTCCGCTGTGTGTGTATGTCAACAGTGCATATCTAGCGTAGAGAGCGGGCCCGGGAGGTTCTAGCATAGAGAATGGCTCCCCGTATTTAAAGGCCTTTCTGGCAGGGCCAGCGCTCAGCTGACATGAACATCCTCAATAAGGTCACTGGGCTCGTCCAACAAACCAGGTACGTTGTAAATAAATAGAGAAGCATATACATGTATATATATATGTATAGTAGGGGTGTTGATGACACACAACACACGCATTACTCGTGGTTTTCGGTGGCGTGATGTCTTGCAGGAGTCCCTCGCGTGTCCACAAGATGGAGCCCAAGATGCATGGGGCTTGATGACTGACAGTAAAAATGGAACGTAATAGTCTCCCAGACATAGGAAGTGTTAAAATGGGAACGGAAAAACACGTTTATAACCGGGTTTGTGGATTTCATAATGTTCAGTTTCTGTCCCGGGACAGTTGAAGACATTTTTTTTTTGTTTCCGTTTCCGCTCCTTGTAAAATTCTGCAAATTCTGTTCGTTTACGGTTTTCGTTCCTTGAACCGGTTTGGAGCCCTGCCATTCCCTATATAGTGCAGTATATGTATGGGGTACACACCATTTAGTAGGGGTGTTCGAATTCTCCATATACCCTATAGAGTGCACTCAAAGTATCCCACAATGCACTGCGAAAAGTAGTGAGCATCAGTGTACCCTAGTCCGAGCAATACAACCCATTGCATGCATTGCATTGAAAATGACCTAAATTACAAAAACATGGCGCGGCGAGAGCGACCGACCATGGCAAATAGTTATAAATGTAAGTACTTTTGACTTTCTGTGATCTTACTGCTTACTTCTATTCGTGGTGTATTGTGGGAAACTTTGAGTGCACTATATTGGCGACATGGAGAATTCGGAGAGCCCTACAAAATGGCGTGCGCCCCATATATTGCACTATATAGGGTATAGGGAATAGGGAGCACGGTCAGACCCAGCGCACATCCACTGGACGCACTTGGCGTGTCGATAGACTGGGGGAAGTGTGGGAATACATCTCTCTATAAACATTTGATGCGCCGAACGTTCCAACATGGACACCTGTTGGAACACGCACCACCCACAGACTCATTATTGCAGCGGAGTAAGCAGGGCTTGAAAACTGAATTATTTTTAAAATGTTCCGTTCCAAACGGTTCAGGTAGGCCTATGTTTAACGTTTTCGTTCTCGGAACCGTTCCACGAGCAAAATATCGGTCCTGAACCGGTTCGGAACGCAAAGATTTTGTTCGTTCTTAAAGTTCCTCACTTTGTGGAATGTTAAGTTTAGATATAGTTTATACAAAATACTATTTCGTGGACTTTCCAACTTCAGTGCAGCTGTATTAACGTGAAACCAGATTTAAAACGCCATTATGTTCGCTTCCTCATCTGTCCACAAGATGGAGCCCTAGTTGCATGGGGCTTGACGACTGACTGTGAAAGTTGGATGAATGCACAACCAGAAATAGTCTTCCAGACATAGGATATGTTAAAATATATAGAGAAGCAAAAAAAGAAACGTTTTCAACCGGTTTTGTGGATTTCATAATGTTCCGTTTCTGTTCCGGAACAGTTGAAGAAACTGTTTCGTTTCTGCTTCCGCTCCTTGTAAAATTCTGTTCGTCTTTGTTCCTTGAACCGGTTCAGAGCCCTGGAGGTAAGTGTCGGTCTATAGACGCTGTCAGTTAAGACGGAACGGGAGTACAAAATATCACCGACACTTTGCTTCCCATTCCGTTGTCGTTTCGCTTACTCGCGGCCAGTGAGGACGAGGTGCATGTTAGAATCAGTGTTGATCTTCACATGTGCGGTCTAGTTGATTTGCAGTAGACTGTCATTTTTACGGTTCTGGTCTTTGTGTTCCAGCAAGCTGGGCTCCGTACTGCAGCGTGCCTTCTATGGGTCCAGTGGCAGGGTAAGTCCTTCTAGGGATCAGATGGTACCAGCACCACGACATTAGCACCATCATCATAGAATGCACAATAACAATAACAATAACAATAATAATAATAATAATAATAATAATAATACAGAAGCAGTATTCTGAGGATTGGATCGATGCACCACTAAAAATAAGAGAATAGTTTTTTTGGATTTGTACGTTACATCATGGGAAATAATACGGCAAAATTATCCGATCTAACCGTTATGGTACTCCTATACCAGTCCCTGCTTGCTCCAGTGGGAACTCTCACTGTCCCACGTGTTGTGGATCTAACCTATCGTGCGTTGTGTGTGTGAAGTTTATCCTGCAACACCCCCCGGAGTCATTTTACACCCATTACACATGTTGCTCTTAAACGGACATCACTGTATCTCTGGTGGCAGGTGACCCTGTTTGAGCAGCGGAACTTTGCCGGCCGTCGACTGGACCTGAGCTCAGACTGCCACAAGCTGAGCGACAAGAGCTTCCCAGAGAGATGCAACTCTGTGCAGGTTGAGAGTGGAGCGTAAGCACGCGTTCACCACGACACACACGCTGTCACTTCTAATGGCCTTTACCATTCAACAGGGAGGTGATTAACATACATTTTCCCAAATAAAATAGATACTACTACTAATGTATATTTGTTTAATCTTTTTTTTTTAATTTCTTGTTTTGAATAAATTATTGGCTCGTCGGCTGGTCGGCACCGTCAAAATTATTATAAAATATAATTATAAAAAATATAATTATAAAATTCAACAATCATCAGAAAAAGTCAAAAGTACTTACATTTATAACTATTGGCCATGGTCGGTCGATATTTACTCCCGCCGTGCCATTTTTTTGTAGTTTAGGTCATTTTAAAAATGTCTACCAATGCATTATGGGTTATATTACTTCGTCTAGGGTACAGCTGATGCTCACTACTTTTTGCAGTGCATTGTGGGATACTTTAAGTGCACTATATAGGGTACATGGAGAATTCGGAACACCCCTACAAAATGGCGTGCACTATATGCAGGATAGGGAGTGATTTCTTGGGCCCCTGCCACACATGCGCCCTTGGAATCATCCCAACTCCCCGCTGTTCGTCATGCAAGGCTGAAGAGACTCCATGCTGGTGAACACCAGAATGGAGAGAATTAAGAAAAAAGTATCGGATATTGACTGATATGTGTCTTTGCAGCTGGGTTGGCTACGAACATGAGAACTTCCGCGGTCGCCAGTATCTGTGGGACATGTCCGACCGGGGAGAGTACAACTGCTACGACAAATGGTGCGCTCAGGTCGACCATGTGTCCTCCGTGCGTGGCGTCAAGCAGGTGAGGATCAAG
>OMKY01223197.1:0-15649 GCA_900302395.1 Bregmaceros cantori
CTGTTACGACAGCGCACTGCAAAGCACACATATCCCACAATGTCATGGAGAGTGGTGCTTTCGCTTTCCCTCTGTCACGGGTCAATAAACAATTGAGGAAGTGGCCCAGAGAGAGAAGACAGAGAGAGGGTTTAATACCCTTTTATTATTTACAAACAAAGGTATCTTCAAAATAGATCAACAATTTAATTACAGACGTCAGGTCTCGTCCATGCGATCATCTTCGACGAAACTACTTAGCTCAGAGTCCATCGGGACCGGATCGGGCGCAGGCGGAGGCTCCGGGGGATCGCGCTGCACATGGGAGAGAGCAGGACCAGGTGAGCATAAAACGCCAAGCGATTAACAAATATCCAATTAGATCTCTGTGTATGTCTGTGGCACTGAAAGAATTATTGGCCTGTTGATTTGCGTGTGCCTCTGTTATGGGCAAATGTGATTGTTGAGTTTATATTGACTCATTTACCGGCTCTAGTGTATTCTGATTTTTGTAAAATGAGTGCGCCATGACAAATGAGGTCTTTTGGGTGCTCAGAATATAGTTTGAGCAGGGGGGGCGCACGGTGGCCGAACGGGTAGATGCCGCATCCCCCAGGCCATAGGTCGAGCAGTGCTGCAGGTTCAAATTCCCTATCCGGCTTTTCTGCAATGTCATCATCCCAGTTTCTGATATAATCCCGTCACTGTCTTTCTCAATAAAGAATGAAAAGTGGCGCTTGCAGCCAAAAAATAACTTAAAAAAATGAATATAGTTTGAGCTACTCATTTTTGTCTAATTAAAAGAGATAACGCCCATTCTTGATCTGGTGGCGTTTGCTATTGTTTTTGCAAATGCCATGATGTCCTTTCTGTAATCAAATCAATGGCACTGTTAGCTTGAATCCTAAGTAGAAATATCTTTGTTTCCATGTATTTATGCTTTTATTTATCCAACAATGCACTTGACAAGGGCAAAAAGCGAATAGAGGTTTTCCAGGCTGCTAACAGCATGGGTAATCATGTTGGTAGGTAATTGCATGCTAAACAAATTATCTTATTTTCCTATCTGTGTATTTTATTTGATTAGGCCGGGATGAAGGGAATGAATAATGCATTCAATAACTGCTGCATGGATTGCTAGTGCTTCTTAATGATGTGTCTGGCCGCGCCATTTCTGTGCACGTTGAGTGTTTTTTTTTTTTTTTTTTTAGTCTGTGCCCACAAAGAGCCGAAATCATTAACCGTGTGTGTGTGTGTGCCTGCGTGCCCAGGCATTCATGTGCATGTGTGCGCGTGAGTGAATGGGCATTTGTTTGTTTGTTTTGTTTGTCCTATGTGTGGGAGTGTTTGTATGTTTTTATGGATCACGGTTGCGTGTGTGGTGGGTGAAAGGGCTTATACGTGTGTGTTTGTGTTATGATTCGCACAGTTGTAATATTAGTGGAGTTAAGTTAGACAATAGTTAAAGGGTTGGGAGCAACACATTTATTAACCTTTAGGAGCTACGAGGACACGCAAGACATGCAAAATGTTCTACACAATGTGGGATATCTTAAAAAAAAAACAATAAAGATGTTTGCAATATCAAAGTTCAGATCACAGCCAAAATGCCACTCAAATGAAATGAAATACGCACCCAATAGAAACCAATGAGTCCCTGTAGCACCTCTTAATTTGTGGTGGATCCACAATAGAATTATCGAGCAATATACAGGATTTCAACATGTCTGGTTTAGACTGATACAATGACACATGGGGAGGTCACATAGGCTGGCTGACAGGGTTCAGCTTATTATTGTGACGTCACATGTCTGGGATGTCTATTAAAGCAGTGAGCCGACAGGCGACCTGCCTCTTTGTGACCGGTCCTGTGTGGAATAAACACATTGTGGCGGTTGCACAGTATTGGACATGTGTGGGCATGTAATGCGTTAATAGTTAACGCATATATAGTGGGAGAGCGGGAGCCTGTTCCCTCTCTCAAAGTCTCTAATAAATGATCGGCCCACGTTGTGGTGATCTTCACCCGAACCTTCATACTCTCTTTCATTGTGTTGCCACACACCGATAGTGTGGCCCCCACAACATATCACATTGCGCACATTGGAGTGATCCGGCCTGCGTTCTTCGTCCGCGCTGCGGATCTTACGACCTCCAAAAATTATTCTTTTTATTTCTGTAAATCAAGACTTTTTACAAAGAGAAACCAAAGGCACAATGGAGAATAATACATTGTTTTCGATCCAGCCCTGTGGTTCCGACAATGAGTTAATGGAAAAAATGACAGTCTTTGACCCAGCTCCTCAGGGGGAGGCGTGGTCAGACTGGCGGAAAACCCAGTCAGACCACACCCACAAGGAAGTGATAAAGCTGCGGCGTCGCCATGCCAACCGGACGCCACTTCCCGATGAAGGTCGGAGAATAGCGACCAAAACTGTTGAGGTATTTAAAAAACCTTAGTCCTGCCATGGAAATGAAACACATAATTTATTAGCACATGATTTGACGGAATGAACACCATTCATTTCTCGTGTTCGTTGTCACACAGGACAAACCAGACAAGCAAACCAATCCGTTAGCATCAATCTTTTACTTAAACAAACCGTGCTACAGGTGAGCAGGCATCGACTATAAACTGCTTCCTCCATGTGAGTTACCTGAGACCATACAACCATGTTATTGAATAAGGAAAGCATAAACAGCGACAATGTTGGTAGTGTAAAACTCTTCTCGATACCGAGGCGGTATCAAGAAGGGACTATATTATACTATACTATATGGTGACAGAAAGTACACTAGGGAGAAATAAGTTAAAGACAAATTTGGGGAGGATCCAGAGATGTTCATACAGTTTGTTCATATAATGTAATATCAGAGATGGCAAAAGTACCGGCATTTCTTACTTGAGTAATAGTAAAATACATTTGTAAAAAAACAACTTGAGTAAGACTACAAAGTACTGATCCAAATATCTACTCAAGTAATGTACTCAAAAAGTACTTATGAAAGTAAAAAGTACATGCTCTGAAATGTACTCAAAAGTATTTTTAAAGTATAAAGCACAAAGTACAAAACCTAAATCTGCCTTATATTTTACAGGTCAATATTTTTTGGAGGGGCACACCCAGACATTAAATGAAAACAACTTATTAACTGCTACTGTACTCAGTGCATTACCGAATACCGCCCCCTACTGACTCATTCACGCTATACATGTAGTCCTACCATGTCGTTGCAGGAAAAAAAGAAAAGAAAATATTAATGACCATATTTTGGAAAAAGTAAGGAGTAGAATTATTGATATTTTTGTTAAAAATCTACTGAGTAGAAGTAAAAAGTACTCACATAAAAAAGTACTTCTAAAAGTACAGATACTTAAAAATTCTACTTAAGTACAGTACTGAAGTACTTTGTTACTTGCCATCTCTGTCATGTCAAGTACTTTGTTACTTGCCATCTCTGTTTAATATACAGGCAGTAATTTAGTAGTGCAATTTTCATCAGCCTGCACACCCACACGTCTTTGTTGCTGGCACTGACGATTCAGTCCGTATTATCTGTCATTAAATACATCCATTCATAGATAACCATACAAATCCAAGCCCGGCCGAATAGGTTGTTGGATGTTCATCCAGCGCATGGTAATCACCACGTCTGTTCAGCGTGCGCAAGGTGTGCCCGGCGAATGTGGCAGCTCACAGCGCTGAGTCGTGATTGTATCAAATTGGGGGTAGATCCACCCCGCCGACGCAGTCACCAAAAAAATTTGCATGCATTCAGATTGACGTTCAAATTGCCTCCATCAGACGCCTTCCCCCCGTGACAGCAGACATCACAGCAATCAGCATCAACCACCGCGCCAGCCATGTGCTGAAAATATGCTACTTATTCCACCAAGCTCCACGTGCGCACACACTGACACTCACACTCCTACTCAGCATTCAAAACAGCCAAAAATCCCAACCAGCGTTCACTCAGTAATGCCTCAGTGCTGATGGTCTATATTCTCTTCAGAATCAAGTCTATTGCCATTGCCAATGATACAAGCTCACCCACTGGCGACTTTTTTCTTGGTATAGTGCAGTCAGCAGGAAAAGAAATGAAAATGAAATAAGTACTTTGGTGTCTTCACCTTAGCATTTGATTTAACCTACCATGATGTCAGCCCCCACACTGTGTTCTCTGCTGTTAGTTTTACTTAAATGCCGTTAGTTTTACTTAAATGATCCCAGTAGATTCCAGTACTGTTGTTTTTTTCAAGTTTTTCAAATGTTCTTACAAATCGAAACAAGTTTTATTCTTTATCCACATGGATACTTAATTTCCCATAACTTGATGTAAAAAGGTTGTTTTAAAGTGAGTATGTATGCTGCTGTTAGCAGCATTAAACTCATTTGACCACCCAATGCAGTGCTGTGAGCAACATGTTTTTTTCTCTCCTCATTGTTGTTACCCGCGCCAGGGCGGAGTTGTTGGAAATGACGAAAGAAAGAAGTGATTTTGGCGCATTTCTGTAACCTATAAGTAACATTGTTCTGCATGAAAAAATAAAGTTTGATTTGCTATTAGCAGGTGAACGATCGCCGTTCTCTGTAGTGACGTCACGAGTGTTTCCCGCAGCTGGCGCATTTAGGCCGTTTCTCAACTGAGCTCAGGCGGCGTGCGGTAACATGCAGTAGCGCGTTGGGTCGCCATTGATGGGTCGCCGAAAACAATCTATACCAAACGTGGCTGTGCGAACTCAAAGCGCTATTGGGTGGCGCGGTGCACTATAAATACTTAATATAAATATACAACAACACAGCATTATACTGTGTACCTAGTAAATGGATATGAAACAACATGTTATAACAATAAAGCATTATGGTGATGACTGCAGCATGGTAGTGTGTGTGTGTGTGTGTGTGTGTGTGTGTGTGTGTGTCTCTGTACATTAGCATCCAAAGTGCCCCTCTGTAAGCTACATTAAGTCATGACGTGTAGACCTATGTTTATGATGTTGGTTCTTTGAATTTGAATATATAATTATTTATTCAGGTTGTGCCTGAAGATATATAGATACACAGATTGATATACCGTGTATAAATTACATATAATGTTATATTAAATAAAAACTTGGTTCTGCCTACTCTGACATTTGTGTATTTTGGGGTTATAGTTGTATCAACATTTTAGAAATTAAAATGAAACTGCACGCACCATATGAGGGTATAAGCATAAACTGTAACGGTGAAGGTGAAGGGTGAATGACACGGCAGCGTTAATTTGTGTGTCTTCGGTAGTTTCCGAACAGTCACCGCAGAGTTTTGATCATGTCATACTTCCTGGAAAAATTGGTGTAGGGTTGTGTTTAAGATTTCCCCCGGGGCATCCAGCAAATGAGCTAGCATCAACTGTAGCATTCAAGTACCCCTTGGCTGCGTAAGAGAGACTGCCGATGCCTGCCAAAGACAGACGATTACGGCAGAATATGACGGCAGACAACAGCGATCGGCGTGCGTGTCACTCGTTCCTCGGTTGGGATTAGTCTCAATCGACACAGGTTCCTTGTTATGTTGCTGTGATTCAAGTTTAATCTGCAAAACTGGCAGTGGACATAATCATTTTCATTATAAATGCATGTTTCTCTAAAATGAAAGCACAAAAGAATTCTGTTTAAGAATTAAAACATGGCGGACGCGCCAACAGCAACTAAAGGTTGTCTGCTCCCCATCTTTGCATCAGCTTGTATAGCGCAGCGGTAACATACTCGACTTTAGCGACAACGTCCCGATTTCGAATCCCGTCTCAAGCACTTCTTTGTGTCTTTATTTTAACCTACAAATTGGGCTTTTTTGAAATTGTATTTTATTATATTATTTATTATTTTATTTTTCTAGGTTTAGGGGTTAGGTTTTTGGAGTTAGGTTTAGGGGTTAGGCGCAGGTTTGCAATCTCTGAGTGCTACTGTTATTTATCTATTTTTGTTATTTTATTTTTATTTATTTTTTAAACGTTAGTTCTTCGTCGGTCAATATTGATGCTGCTTGCTGTAAAACAAATTGCCCTTCTCGGCAATGCCAATAAATTGAACATGAACGTAGGGCTGCTCACTCCCAGGCACTCAGATTCCCCATCTCAGTTGACGTTTGCCTTCCAAATGTTCTTGTCATTTTCCAATAAAAACATGAAATTTTGTTGTAAAGTTGACAACATGCATTAGGATAATACCAGCTCCATAGCCGCTGTGTTGGCATGATGCTTTTACAGTTATAGCCCATTTAGACCAGCCATCTCCCCTCTGTTGCTATGGAGACTCCACACCGTTCTTTACTGGGAAGGGCTATTGTCTGGACTGTCAGCAAAGTGATTTTCATTCCCTCTCTTTCTCTGTCCTTCTAGTTCCATTGCCTGTGCATGTCTATCATGTCTATTATGATGAATCAAATAGTTGATAAAACACGATGGGAACACCGCAAGGGGTGCACCACGGTTTATCCCCCCCCCCAAAAAAATGCATGGCAAAGAGCATGGGTTTTTTGTGTGATTATTGCACTTTAAATGTAAAAGCTGTGAAATCTCGTCTTTGTCCGCTCACTGTCTTGAAAACGAAAGCACTGCATTTGTACGCCTGGTTGGCATACACAGATTGAGCCTGCAGCTTCACTGTAAAACGATTTTCATCTTGTTAGTGAATTCAAACAATGTGTTTTTTGAAAAACACATTGCTTTATCAGATAGACAGTTTAATTAGCAAAGAACGCAAATGAAACACGCTCAGTTTTACGTTTGTTTTACTAATAGAGTGTTGTTAAAATTTTCTATTTGTGGGGGGCGTGCGGTGGCAGAGTGGTTAGAGAGTTGTGGTTCGCATAACCTCTCTGGCTTTTCTGCAATGTCTCCCCCTGACTCTTTATCCCAGGCTCTGTTTTTATCATTTCCCCCCAATTTAAAAAGTTATATTTGTAGGTACAAAGAACAAAGCAAAACTGCAACTACGAAACCGCAATATCACAATGGTGGAAAAGCCGCAATTTTAAATTTGGAGCAAAACCGTGCAGCCCTAATCTCTATCTTTTCTCTCCCAGTCTGTCCTTCCTCCACTCTGCCCCTTCATCACAATGTACCTGAAATAAACCTTCTGTTGCGTCTCTCATATAGTCTGCAAGCACACATTCCCCCAACCAATGTTCTCAAAAAAGGGGTTAATTCCAATGCATAGCTAGACATGTCCACAGAATCCATCGAGTTTCCATCTTCTTGATCGGCCATTACGCTGCTGTCATTCTAGCGGTGAGGTCATGCTTCCGTCCGTCGTGCAACACGAGATCAAGGTACCAATAGCGAAAGAAATTGCATTTCCTCATCCTGGCATGGCACGAGGTGGAGTAGGAGGCTTGGCACATGGAGGACTCAGGGTCACTGGATGCTGGCCACATTCTTCCCCAGACACCCCCTCTCCATTTCTCTCTCCTCACCTCTTGCTTCATTTCTCTTCGCTCTCTTCATTCCTTACTCTCTGAATCTTAGTGTTACGATCCCATTCTTCCTTTTCCTTAGCTTTGTCTTCATCTCTCTCTCTCTCTCTCTCTCTCTCTCTCTCTATTTCTCACTCTGTATCTTTGCCTCACTATCCCTGTCTTACTCTTTGTCTCTCTCGCTCTCTCTTTCTATCTCTCGAAACCTTTATATCCCTGTCGCCCACACTGCCTCGCTCTCTTTCCCAGTATATCACTCTCTCTAACTCTCTCACCTTGTTCTGTCTTTGTTTTATCCCCCCCCCCCCCCTTCTTTCTTCCTTTTTTTTCACTTGCCCTCTCACCATCCGCAGACAGCCAAACTCTTTTTGTCTCCTCTTCTCTCATTATCCCTCGCTGTTCGCTCCTCCCATCTCCTCAATTCTCCAGGAGCAGGGTGTGACTTTGGGAAAGAAGTGGCGGGGGGATTGTGATTATTTGAAAATATATCCTATAGGTTGCGGATATGAATCTAGCAGTTGGACGTCGCCAGGGGAAAGATGTGAATGAAATAAAGAGAATGGGAAGATGAACAGAGGGAATAGTGGAAGTGGAATGAAACAAGAGCTGAGACAGAACGTCATCCTTGCCTTAAGTTGTTCTTGGACTTTGTCTCCCGACTAGACGGTCGTCTGGATTAGCAGACATGCGGCTGGCAGTGGCGCGCACGTACATGTGTGCCCGTGGGTATCATGGCTTTGGTGTGGATCAAGGCATCTCTGATAAGTTTATGAACTTGTGGACGATTATTGTAAAAGATGAGCATCGCATGAAACTGTCCAGTTGAACGATGGAAAATTCATTTTAAGAGCCATGAGAAATATTACATCCATCAATCATCTCTGCAGCATCTTTGTTTCATCATACCGCCGATACTACTGTCAAATCCCTCCAGCAGACAATGGCACTGGTCTTTCCAGACGGGTGCATGCCTGCGCTCTGACGGCTCTGCGTTCCGACATAAATTTCACCGTATTGTTTGCCGTGATGAGAAGTGCGGATCCAAAAACACAATCTGTTTACTTTGTTAGGGTCCCTTCAAAACCCCCTAACCTTAACCCTAACCATAATCTGAACCATAACCCCTAACCCAACGCTAACAAAATAATCGGATAGTTTAAAAAAAAAAACGGAACACAGAGTCGAAACGGTGTGTGCCTCCCTTTCCATCTCGATCCTCTGCATTCCAATGCATGAAAATGCAGCAGACAAATTGCATTTGATGTTTTAATCTCCATTCACTTTAATGGTTGAAGACCGAAAGGTTGGTGGTTTGAATCTCGGCTCTAAGTATCTCCATGCCCGAGCGTCCTCGGGCAAGACACCAAACCCCAAATTGCTCCAAATGGGTATTTGGTATGTGAAGGTATCCATAAATTCTTGTTTTGAGATTACTAGAGTATTGAAAATTAAATAAATCTCATTAATTGATCGCACAGCCCAAGGCTTTGTTTCACAAGGACTGTTACACCAGCCCTGCTAATTCATGGTCCAGACCAGCTGCCTTGTGGACATTTAGAAGCTTTTTTCTTACTCCAGCAGACACTTTTGGAAAGGAAAGAAGGCGACAACATGCCTTGAATATGCTTACGTTGCCTTCTATGTGCACATGTGCCAGGCGGCAAGGACATGGACACAGACGCCCATGTGCAAAAACACCCCAAGAGCACACATACAGGAAACGCAGCAGAAAACAGCTGGTCCAAGCATCTGCCAGGCCTCAGTGTAAATGTATGTAATTTCCTCAGCCTATGCCCCCACTCCATCTTCCTACTCTCTCTATCTCTGGATCGCTCTCGATGATCCTACTGCCATGCGTGACCGTAGACCAGCACACATTTCAGCTCTCTTAGAGAGGAATGGTGAATGTGCATCGCAGGATGGCGCACTCGGCACAAAACACGACACTAAAGTCTCACCGTAATACCACTGCACACGGTATGCATGTTAACTGTTAATGTTAACTCAATCACGGGCAGACTCAGTATTCCAATATGCCGGGACACTTTTGCAGTTTCGAGGCGCCAGAGCATCAGTTCCAGCAAGGTTTCTATGCTCTGAGACACTATTGGCTTGTCCCAATGCTCTTTTCCCTTGCCCTTCAGCCCTAGCCGTAGGATTTGCATGTTTCCATGAAGATTAAGCGCTGTCCCAATTTTTGATTTGTTCAGGTCGAGGGCTGAAATAAGGTGTGAAACTACCTCAAGATCAAAAGAGGTCTGGAACGCCGTAGACATCAAGGGCTATATGCTCAGACATCAGACTTAATGGATTCAACATTCAGAATATGTAGGTTTGTTGCAAATTATTAAAATGTTAGGGTTAGGTTAACGTTAGGCCAGGGGTATGTGTAGTGGCAGCTTAGGTTCGGTTAAGTTTAGGTTTGAGGTTGAGGTTAAGGTTAAGGTTAGGTTAGGTTTAGGTCAAGGGTGTGGGGAGATAAGGTTAGGGGTTAAAGGCCAGGCTTTTGGAGGGACCTTAACAAAATAAACTGATCATTTTTGGGTTTCACACTTTACATCACAGCAAATAATACACCAAAATTATCCGATCTAACGCTAACCATGTATATTGACCTTTTTCACTATGCTAGTGTTAGCAAAATGGGCGAATACCAGCTAAGCTATAGGTGTTTATATCACATGTGTGTGTGTGTGTGTGTGTTTGTGTGTGTGTGTGTGTGTATATGCATGTACAGTAGGTATATTTCTATAATAGGCTTTGTGATTGGCCTTCGTTCCGTGCTTTGGAAAAATATTCTTGCCCATTGTTCTCTCTATTGACTGATAATTTAATGACGCAAATGACTAGAAATCACAAAATTGCGAGAACACAGTGTACCAAACAGACAGCACATCATTATGGCTAACTAACAAAAAAGCTTCTACCCATGCTCAATGGTCCGGTCGGGCGATTTTTCTGTTGATTTATATTTGTTGCTGGACAGTATTATTACTGTTTTTGTCTGATCCTGTATTTGCAATAAAACAGGTGGCTGTCATCATTCCATTAGCTCAGTCTGTAGTTTGGTCAGTGCCGGGTGATTGCCCTTGATGAGTCTCGCGAACAAGCAGCGGCAAAGCTAATAATTTAGGTGTAAGGGAGGAATAAATTGTGGTGTTCTATTGCAGTCACAATGTTGAAAGCCCAAGATCAGGTTGTATTGTGCGGCTGTTATCAATCAGAAAAGCACTGTCTGGCTGCCACTCTCTAAGAGAAGACAGACAAAAACATCAAAATAACCGTTAATTGAAATGACAAACATGGTAATCATTTTGCACAAACAATTATTTATGTCAGAATAACAGCTCTGCCAGTTCAATGCCTTGGCACTTGGGTGTTGCTGATCACTATGAATATCCAAGCATATTGGTGAACGTAGCTCAGTTGGTAAAGTGTCCGTTCCATTGCCTTCCAGATCGCAGGGTTGAAGACCAAAAAGGTTAAAATCCTAAATCAAATTGTTTCCAAAAGTCCAATTTGCACTGGATTTGTTTTACGTGGGGACCCCTGGTGATTCGAGATAATGACAGAGGACGTCTGAGTTGAATTTGCCGACCGAATGCAGGATCTCCGTGTTTTAGGATGTAATAATTCCGGAGCGAATTACCTGCCGTAATTCGGCAAAAACAGACGTCCTCTGTGTTTTTACGCTTCTCTCGTCTTTTCCTGAATGGTGGGGGATGATGCACAAATGATCGCGCATCATACACGCACGACTTTATGACGTTACTTTTAGATGATTTTTAAATGCAACGGCAATACACCAAGCCAACAATTATTTGCATTCCAAAGATCTTTAATTCTGTTTTCATGCAAATCAGAGCTCTACGAATGTGAGTGCTGTCCTACAAGACAAGTTTGTGTGAGCCCTTATGAAAGGGAGTCTGTTTCATGCACATTTACAAATGACAACAATGGCCTTGGAACGATTGTGAAATGGATATGAATACCATATTCCAGGAAAATGTACATTTTAAATTGTAATTGTAAGGGGCTAGAGTTATTTTTGTCTTTATAATCACATTTCTGTAACCAGATCACATGTACTCCGTTACTACTCAAACCTGCATACAGGTATATCACACACAGGGGAAATGGTGACAGCCATGCCAAAATATAACCACCCTGCACTGTGTTTTGGGAGAGGGGGTGGCTGTTTTGAGTGAGCCGACAGCTACATTAGTGCTGGTGCTGATAAGCACATCAAAACATGTAGCCACCATTATTCCATTAGCTCAGTGTTAGTTGCCAGGGTCAGAGGCACCACTATGCAACTAGCTATTATCTGCCTGTGGTAGCAGCAGTGGTAAACAATCACCGAAAAATATACTTTTATTATGGATTCTGTCCTTTCATTTTTTTTTTCACAAGGACAGGCTGGAAAAAAGCAAATGGTATTGATTTCGTACACAAATACGACAAATACGAAATATCCAGCTTTGTCACACATTGTTTAATTTTAAGACTCCCCTTGGTGCATCCAGCGAAAGCGACGAGCTTCCCGGCTAGAGCCAGAGAGAGATATTATTTACTAATGATGCTGATGGCTGATATATTTGTATTTTCGGGAATGAATGAACAAAAAAACAATCTGATTTCAATGCGCACAATGCTACTGAGCATCAAAGGCACGTCCACTCACGCACATCTTTCCTCAAACAGTGCCAATCGAAACAAACATTATGGCGTAACCTAGGTCGAGGGAAAATGTGTCACCATGGTTGTACTCCGGTCAGTGCCCCTGGCCAAGGCACTGGCTCACAATCTGGAGTTGGCCCCCGGGCGCTGCACCGCCACTGCCCACTGCTCCTCAGGGACGGGTTAAATGCGGAGGAAGAATTTCACTGTATATGTATGTATGTGCGATGAAATAAAGTATCTTACTTGGACCACTGAATTGTTTCTCAGGTGGTACTCTGTATGAAACGAGAAGCACTGGACTAAGGCAACAGTGTTTGTGGTAAGAATGATCTAAACAGTGACTTAAAGCTTTGTGCATATTCATTTAGTTTTTGCTTTTATCTTCATCACAAGGCCTTGGAAAGTCTCTCCTCATTCTTTCTGTGCCAAAGAGCACCTTGACGTTGTCACTGGTTTTATTTGTGACCTGAGAAGTGCTCCTTTATCTCCTTACTTCCCCCGCTTTTTTTTTTGTGTGTCGGTTGGAAGTTGATGGCAGCTTACAATGAACTAGTGCAGAATGGGGCACTCGACCTGTCGCTCCCAATGTGGGAACACATGGCACAACATGGTCATTGTCAAGTCAACGGTAATGGAAACCACCGTGGCAATCTTGACATGCAGACCAGGCCGTCCCTGGGTGCCGTCTGGGGCTTTCAGACACAAGGTCTGCTGATAAACTAAGGAGAGGCACTGGGGAGGTGAGACACCCCCGCCACCACCCAGACCAAAACAGTAACTAATTTCCTGTAGTGGTAAATAGCAGGGCAGCAAAAACAAAAACAATGATTTCAATTCAGAATGGGGCTGTACGATTTTGCTCCAAATGAAGAAACATGTTTTATTCACCATTGCATTTTTTTCATTTCGTAGTTGCGTTTTTAGTTTTGTTCATTAGGCGGTGGCTGTGACTGCAAAGTATTAGTAAAATGAATGTAAAATGAAGCATGTTTAAATTGCATTTTTGTATTCACTTATAGGATGGAGATGCAGGTTCAATCTGTGTAATCTGTGTTGACCAGGCGTCAAAATGCAATGCATTCAATTTCAACACGGCAAGAGGGCGAGGAGATGTGTTCACAGCTTTTACATTTGAAGTGCAATAATCACGCAAAAAAACGCATTCCCATGCGCATTTTGGCTAAATACCCTCTTATGCTGTTCCCACCACAATTTATCAACTATTTTATATATTATTTTTATAAGGTGCTATAAGCCGCACCTTTTTACCCTCACTTTGAACTATGAGGCGCTGCATCTATTCTGTTTTTTTCCCTCTGGCGCGTTAGTATAATATCAAATTTAAAAAGTCACATTTGAAAGGCGCACCAATCCTATCCAAGATGGCCCGTGGGACACCCACATAACACACAGCCGCCGCTGCCCTAGTGTGATGTGATTCTATTTTGAATGTAAACAGAGCTCGGAATGACAGACTTGGATGAGGAATGAAAAAAAAACACTGGCCGCATGCGACGAGTATCATTTTATGACGTCTGTCGGTGGATACTAACTGCTTGGAAAAGCACGACAGAATCTACTATCACCAATGAGTTTTGAAAGGCTGTAGACGAGCGTCCGTGCCACAGGGTGAACCACGGCAACACAAATCGCCACAGAACTTCAGAAGTGTGGTATGTAACTTAGCTTAGACTTTTATTTCCACTCCGACACTGAGGAAGAGGAGTTTGATGGGTTCAGTGACGAGGAGTAAAGCAATCAATAAACAGATCTGCTTTGTTTTGCCATTGTTATGACAAGCTCTGTTCGGAAACTGATCAGTTCAGTTCAGTTAAGTGAAACAAAATATTAATTTTCGTGAATGGCCGCGGCTTTTAGGCCGGTGCGGCTTATATAACTATTTTTCCATGTTTTCTCAAAAATGACGGGGTGCTTTTAGAGAGGTTCGCTCATTGGTCCAGAAAATACAAACATTTTGTGATAACATAATACTTCCTGCTGCTCCGTAAAATGTTCCAGATTTTCCAGAAATTATGGATGAAATAAAAAAAGACAGTGCATGCTGTTAACAATATGAATTTTCACAATTGTGAATGGAATGCTGGTTGGTGCTTGCCTGTACATGGTGTGGTCCGAGTATGTTGCTGCTGTGTCCGACATCACAAGAGTGAGATGCAAAAAATGAAGCGGGATCAGCTCTAAGTTCCCACAGAACATTTGTCCCACATTTTCTTGTTTGTTTCTGTTGTTATTTTTAATTAGGCCTAATGGTCCCACAGCCCAATGTTCCCACATTGCAGTATTCGCAAATCAAAGATTTTAACATTAGGCCCATATCACAAACAGACTTAATTTAGCTACTTTTGAAGGGGAACACTATACTCATTGCAGACTGCTGAAGGGATGTCCCCAAAATGCAATCGAAGCATCAATGAAATCCAGTATTGCCAATAGAAGGCATGACCTCTTTAGGGTTCAACAGTTTCTTCCAAGGAATCAGAATTTTGACATCACAGGAGCCTTGTACAGACTGTCGGCATACAAGATTTTGTGTAAGCGTTATCACACAAAAGGAATGAAGTCAGGAAGCCATCATGAAAGTTGTTTTATATTAAATGAAATGTTTTTGCATAGACACTTTAATGTAGGGCAAGTCCATCCACCAAGTCGGACAACCAAAATGTGTCCTTGAAATCAGCCATCGTGTAAGTATTGGCCTTCAAAATGTTATCAGTTCATCTATCGTAGAGCATTAACACACCGAATCTGGAACAAAAGCCATCCATCCGTTCAAAGGGTATCGCGTTAACACGAAGGGTCTGCCTAGGTGGCGGCGGCGCACGGAAAACCATTACATCCCCTACTCTCTGTGTTTTGGAGATATAAATATGTTCAAACAAAGAACACAGTGAGCTTATCTTTAAGTGCCTTGTCTATTTATGGAAGTGCTGAGTAATAGATGACTTATTTCACAGTCAATGGTTCAGTGAGTTCTCATCAAATTTGCATGCATTCATTTCTTTCTTGAAATACTGTTGTGATTTTTGTGTGCGTGCGTTAATCCCTCCACTGGGAATGAAAAGTTTGCTGAAAGTCAATTTGTGAATCAACTCTCGCAGACAGTTTCAGAACACTGCATATACACATGCTTACATCTATCTTCTGTATGAGGACTATAAAGTTGAGGATTCAAAGTAGAAACTAGGCCTATGCAGTCGTCGCCGACTGCTGAAGGTATATCCCTGAAACACGCCGCTGGGAGCCCCCCTTACTCAACAACTTATACTGAAAGGAGTACTATTCTGTTTCCCCATTTCACCTGCATATAGATGTTTAGCGTATCAGTAAACCAAAATACATGCATCTTGGTAGATCCCTAAGCATGAGTTCAGAAAAGAGCTTTTGGTGAAATAATAAATAACTATCAAGCATCAATAAACCACAGAAATATATATTGCAGAGTCATGCATTCTATCTATAAAATTGAAGGTTTGCATATATATATATATATGTGTGTGTGTGTGTGTGTA